>CM034356.1:89305115-89439966 GCA_019925275.1 Mytilus edulis | reverse complement strand
CGATTGAAGTGAATGCTTTATGAAAGCCAGTTTGTTATAATGTTTAAGCACTATAACTTGAATATTATGAATGAACTGGATTGTGAGTCTATAAAGACCTATCAAGCTGACATAGTTTGTTGGACAATGATATTTTTACATTGATATATGGTATATGTCATTGATAACAAATATCCTTTATTTTTTCATAATAAACATTGTTTTAATTATATACCAATATACCTATTTGTTTTTGATATATTTGTATCCTTTTTTGACAAAATGTTTATTCCTTTAGTCAGGTATAAGTCATACTATTATAGGAGTAAAGAGCCTAAGCTTTATTCTTTTAGTGGCCTAAATGCTTGCAGATGCTTTAGTTGATAGCTTTTGAAGCCCTTTAGTTCCATTGTACTTTTAAAATAGATTATTATATGTCTATTATTAGACTATACCTTGTTTGGCATACATGTAGAAAAGGGTTAGTGTGAAAAATGACCATCTTTGATGTCTGTCCTGAGTATATAATTTAGTCAAATTTTTCATCTGTGAATACAAACTGTGGAAGTCGCACTTAATCATGTGTATCAAAAAAATTCAGGAAAGAATGACATCATGTTATATTACTGGTTTGACAGTAGTAATAATAATAATAATGATATCTTTACTTAGAGAGAGTAACTCATTTGAATTAGAGCAAAGGCATTTTACATACAATATTAATTTCAAGAATAAAATATAATCAATATACATGTACCTATATACACTATTCTGTCACCACAGATAGTTCTACCAGATTAGATCCAAAGATTAAATAAGACGGGTCTTCAAATAATTTCTTTATTGGACGTAATGCAGGTAAAAAGCTACAAAATACAAAGAAACACGCATTCAAGCACTTGTTTTAACAGAAAAATCGAGTTTTACAAAAAATACAAAATTTTACACAATTTCAATTATGACAGCTTTTGCGTTCCATACACAGAAAATTTTCGAGCATAACCCTTGTACAAAAATGATATAAATTTCTCAAAAAGCTTAGATTTATAATATAGACCAAGGGAAAGTTAATTAAGATAAAAAAACAGGCTTACTTCATACAAAAATTATGAATTTAACACACTTAAACAATTATCAAGAGCGAAGGCTCGATTTGTCACAAATTACTGAAATTATCAATAAAAACAACTGAATCATCAAAGGTAAGTGTTCTGCAACATAAGATTATCTAAACTAGAGGCTCTAAAGAGCCTGTGTCGCTCACCTTGGTCTATGTGCATATTAAACAAAGGACACAGATGGATTCATGACAAAATTGTGTTTTGCTGATAGTGATGTGTTTGTAGATCTTACTTTACTGAACATTCTTGGTACTTAGAATTTTCTCTATCTATAATAAACTTGGACCTTTAGATACAGTGAAAAATATTTTGTAAAAATTTACAAAAATTTACCAAATTAGTGAAAATTGTTAAAAATTGAATAAAATGGGCAACAACTCCTTAAGGGGTCAACTGACGATTTTGGTCATATTGACTTATTTCTAGATCTTACTTAGCTGAACATTATTGCTGTTTACAAGTTATCTCTATCTATAACAATATTCAAGATAATAACCAAAAACAGCAAAATTTCCTTAAAATTACTAATTCAGGGGCAGCAACCCAACAACAGGTTATCCGATTTATCTGAAAATTCAGGGCAGATAGATCTTGACCTGTTACACAAGTTTACCCCATGTCAGATTTGCTCTAAATGCTTTGGTTTTTGAGTTATAAGCCCAAAACTGCATTTTACCCCTATGTTCTATTTTTAGCAATGGCGGCCATCTTGGATGGTTGGCCGGGGCACCGGACACATTTTTTAAACAAGATACCCCAATGATGATTTTGGCCAAGTTTGGTGTAATTTGGCCAAGTAGTTTCAGAGGAGAAGATGTAAAAGATTACTAAGATTTACGAAAAATGGTTAAAAATTGACTATTAAGGGCAATAACTCCTAAAGGGGTCAACTGACCATTTCGGTCATGTTGACTTATTTGTAAATCTTTTTTTGCTGAACATTATTGCTGTTTACAGTTTATCTATATCTATAATAATATTCAAGATAATAACCAAAAACAGCAAAATTTCATTAAAATTACTTATTCTGGGGCAGCAACCCAAAACCGGGTTGTCCAATTCATCTGAAAATTTCAGGGCAGGTAGATCTTGACCTGATAAACAAATTTACCTCATGTCAGATTTACTCTAAATGCTTTGGTTTTTGAGTTATAAGCCAAAAACTGCATTTTACCCCTATGTTCTATTTTTAGCCATGGCGGCCATCTTGGATGGTTGGCCGGGTCACCGGACACATTTTTTAAACTAGATACCCCAATGATGATTTTGGCCAAGTTTGGTGTAATTTGGCCCAGTAGTTTCAGAGGAGAAGATTTTTGTAAAAGTTAACGACGCCGGACGCGACGAGGACGACAGACGACGGACGCCAAGTGATGGGAAAAGCTCACTTGGCCCTTTGGGCCAGGTGAGCTAAAAATAAAGTAATTAAGTCATACATACACTATAGTTATCCACAGGAACCAAAATGTAAAAGTTTGATTTGATTACATGCCGTGTGTTCACAATAATAAAGGGAGATAATTAGCAAATAGTACCTATGGAGCGCAGTCCACATTTACGACAGAAGAGTTGCCAGAACATACACATAATTATACACCTATAGTATACATTATGATTACTGTAGACTTAATGACCAATTGTAAAGTGAGAGCACTTTTTATAGCCCGTTTACATTAATTATTAATCCAATGAATAGGAAACTTCTTACTTTAACACTGAGTTTGTGAGTTCAAGTCCTGGACAGGTATGTGGACTCTAATCTTAATTGACTTGGATTATCAGTTTTCCAACTGAATGTCAGGGATTCTCTTTAGGGAATGGGGCCCTCTCGACCAAAAAATAAACTGATCACCATGAAAAACTTGAAAGTGGCCTTTAACACCAATCAATCAATCAATCAATCAATCACTGATGCTATAAGACAGTAAGTAACATGTAAAATGAGAGAAGTGACCTTAATACAAGGTTCAAGTTCAAGTTTAGGGTCTATGAATAGCATGTCAAATGAGAGGACTGACCCTATTTGAAGGTCAAAGTTTAAGTTTAAGGTCTAGGAATAACAGGTAACATGAGAAGAGTGACCCTAATAGAAGGCCATAATTCAGGTTTAAGGTCTATGAAAAACATGTATTATGAGAAGAGTGACCGTAATAGAAGGTTAAAGTTCAAGTTTAAGGTCTATAAATAAAATGAAAAATGATAGGAGTGACCCTATAAATAGAAGATCAAGTTTCAGGTAGCTTGAAGTACATGTCCTATTAATGTGGAACATGTGATGGTTTTGATGAAGATGTCACCTTTTTACCATCACTATAAACATGAGGGTAATGATTTGATAAATAAGGTTAATGCTATACTTACACAAAAAAGGATGTCTTATACTTTATACATACTTCATTTTCAGGTCAGAAAGAACATGATAAAGGTTTCATATAAGTGTTTAGCAATAAGCTGTTTATGCATTGAAGATAACCATAAGTACTGAACAATTATTTTTTTCTCATAAGTATTTAAGGCATGCACAATTTTTTCTTCAGAAAAACCGAAAGGATGTCAGCAATTTTGATCGTGAGTTTACAAGTGAAGCCCGAAGATGACGCCAACAGACAAATTGTTTATCATGAATCTAGACCAGACAGAGTTTGCTGGGTTTTCCTTTGTCAATCCTGAATTCATTGTCAGTGTGTAGATGGTCAAGTGTGTGAATGGAGGGGAGACAACTCTACCCTAACAAGAAATGATTCCTTAAGCTCAGTGTGAACAGATGTTGTAACTTCTTCAGCTACTTTACAATTTAATTGTACTTGGAAACTATAGAGTGAGAATGAATAAGGTTGTTTATATTTATACAGTCAAACTGCACAAGTATCAAAATGTAAAGAATCCAGTTCAAATTTCATCTTGAATAAGTTATGTCCAGAAATAGATATTCATTATTTTAATAAGTGACACAGTAAAAAAAAAATGTGCTCAAGATGAAAACTGCTTGCTCCACATACTGTATATCTCTTCACTATAGAAATTGCAGGTATATTTTTTTGTAAATTTCTTGCCAGTTGTTCCCCATTAGAAAGAATGCGATTTCACCACACTTTTGATTGTTGCTTATTTAACGTCTAGTAGCAAGTATTTCATTTACCGCTAGACTTTAAACAAGCAGCAATTAATCAATCATGTTGTGATGTCTCAAGTGAAAAACTAATACATAATGTTGTTATTTACTTTATCTGATCTTTCTTCCTTTTACATTGGACTTATTTGTTAGCCTTTTACAACAAGTGAGTTTATGGAAACCAAAACTAGACGATTATTTTAATATTTTCTAGTGTCAATTTTGTTTTTTTTTGTGAATTTCCTGCTAATTAACTTGAATTGACACAGAGATAATAGGACTAAGGAGACGTTTTTTTTTTATTTAAAAAAAAAAAAGGATTCATCAGATATGTCCTCCAAAAGTTTGGGTAATAAATTTGTTTTCCCTGAAAATAAGATAAAGACAGCATCTGAAATTTAATGTGTTTGTTATAATTGAACATTATTACATTGGACCTTATGGGGAAATGCATTACAAAATTTCTACTTGTACTTAGTTTAATCCAAAGAAATTATTGTGTTTCGTTTAGTAGTCAACCCATTGACCCAAACATCCAACATTGCAACAACAGAACTACCAAACTAACAAGGTATAATTGTCATATATGATGATATATCAGGATACTTGCCAAATCCTTTGAGCCTCTTGTGCATTTATCTTATAGAATACCCTTGTATCTCCCCTAATATAAGTATAAGAATTGTACAAGTGTAATTTTATTATATACATATTAAAAGGTTGTTAATTAATATCAATGATCTGAGAGAAAAGAAATTCTGATGTCAGGATTTTAAAAACTCGTTTTGAATTTTAACTTCCTGACAGACAGGTTTATTGATGGGGGATGGGGGATAGGGGAATGAAACGAAATAAATTTAGGAAATGAGAAGGGGAGAATTTAAATATAGCATGTACCTATTGTCATACTCATTGTTTTTGTTTGTTTGCTGTCTTGGATGAGAATATTTTTTTGTCATAGAAGCAAGTATAAACATATTTCTGAAAATTTTAGAACAAAAAAATTCCAATTGTCATTAAACTTAATGCAAGAACTTTTATTAAAATATATGCAATAGTACATGAACAAAAATCTTGTCTTGTATGTAAGGTATAGCTAAATACTCAAAATAACTTTATCCATATACTTGTTTATTTTTGTTACACTACAGTCTACAAGTGGAATAATAATAAGGCCTAGATTTTAAAGAATTAATTTTTGTCCGAGGTCACAACAATAACATCCTGTTCCTTCCAAAATCATCCAACCTTGACCCTCTTGCATTACTGTATTTATGAAAAACAGATATAAACTTGAAGTCATTTATAAAAAAAAGCATAATACCACACATCAATCTGTGCTCTATGAATGAAAAAGGAGGAAAACATTGAATTTTAGGAAATATTTGATTCATATAGTTATTTGAATTTAACGAGAAAATTTAGATTTAAGTCTTTGTTTTTTTTATGGAGTAAAGAGAAATTTAAGTTTGAGATTATTGTATTGAGATATCATACTAAATATTTTGTTCATTATTAGCTCACCTGGCCCGAAGGGCCAAGTGAGCTTTTCCCATCACTTTGCGTCCGGCGTCCGTCGTCCTGCGTCCGTCGTCGTTAACTTTTACAAAAATCTTCTCCTCTGAAACTACTGGGCCAAATTACTTCAAACTTGGCCACAATCATCTTTGGGGTATCTAGTTTAAAAAATGTGTGGCGTGACCCGGTCAACCAACCAAGATGGCCGCCACGGCTAAAAATAGAACATAGGGGTAAAATGCAGTTTTTGGCTTATAACTCAAAAACCAAAGCATTTAGAGGAAATCTGATTGGGGTAAAAATGTTGATCAGGTCAAGATCTATCTGCCCTGAAATTTTCAGATGAATCGGTCAACCTGTTGTTGGGTTGCTGCCCCTGAATTGGTAATTTTGAGGAAATTTTTGCCGTTTTTGGTTATTATCTTGAATATTATTATAGATAGAGATAAACTGTAAACAGGAATAATGTTCAGCAAAGTTAGATTTACAAATAAGTCAACATGACCGAAATGGTCAGTTGACCCCTTAAGGAGTTATTGCCCTTTATAGTCAATTTTTAACCATTTTTCGTAAATCTAAGTAATCTTTTACAAAAATCTTCTCCTCTGAAACTAATGGGCCAAATTAATCCAAAGTTGGCCACAATCATCTTTGGGGTATCTAGTTTAAAAAATGTGTGGCGTGACCCGGTCAACCAACCAAGATGGCCGCCACGGCTAAAAATAGAACATAGGGGTAAAATGCAGTTTTTGGCTGATAACTCAAAAACCAAAACATTTAGAGGAAATCTGACATGAAGTAAAAATGTTTATCAGGTCAAGATCTATCTGCCCTGAAATTTTCAGATGAATCGGTCAACCTGTTGTTGGGTTGCTGCCCCTGAATTGGTAATTTTGAGGAAATTTTGCTGTTTTTGGTTATTATCTTGAATATTATTATAGATAGAGATAAACTGTAAACAGCAATAATGTTCATCAAAGTAAGATTTACAAATAAGTCAACATGACCGAAATGGTCAGTTGACCCCTTTAGGAGTTATTGCCCTTTAAAGTCAATTTTTAACCATTTTTCGTAAATCTTAGTTATCTTTTACAAAAATCTTCTCCTCTGAAACTACTGGGCCAAATTAATTCAAACTTGGCCACAATCATCTTTGAGATACCTTGTTTGAAAAATGTGTCCGATGACCTGGCCATCCAACCAAGATGGCCACCACGGCTAAAAATAGAACAGGGGTAAAATGTAGTTTTTTGCTTATAACTCTGAAACCCAAATCATTTAGAGGAAATCTGACAAGGAGTTAAATTGTTAATCAAGTCAATATATATCTGCCCTGAAATATTCAAATGAATTGGACATCCGGTTGTTGGGTTGCTGCCCTCCAATTGGTAATTTTTAAAGAAATTTTGCTGTTTTTGGTTATTATCTTGAATACTATTATAGATAGCAATAAACTGTAAACAGCGATAATGTTCATCAAAGTAAGATCTACAAATAAGTCCACATGACCTAAATGGTCAATTGACCCCTTAAGGAGTTATTGCCCTTTATAGTCAATTTTTAACAATTTTCATTAATTTGGTAAATTTATGTAAATTTTTACCAAATATTTTTCTCTGTTACTAATGGGCAAAGTTCATTATAGATATAATTGTAAGAAGCAAGAATGTTCAGTAAAGTAAGAACTTCAAACACATCACCATCACCAAAATACAATTTTGTCATGAATCCATTTGTGTCCTTTGTTTAATATGCACATAGACCAAGGTGAGCGACACAGGCTCTTTAGAGCCTCTAGTTTTTTTTGCCTTTTCTTGATCTAATTTGACACTTTTCGTTTTTTGTGAAATATTTATCGTTCATGATTATTGAAATTCACAAATTGAAAAGTGTCGATTATTAAGATTTACTAAAGTAAAGGTATATTGCCATTACAAAACATCTTTTAAGACTAAGCTGCATGAAGTGCAAATTAAACTTATATTATAGTGATTCAAGAATGTTTATGAATATATTATTTGAAAATATTTTTAATGTTTGCATTTGGATAATATTTGCAGATTTTCTCTATGATGAAACTAAGTAAATTCTTATAAATGTAATTATTAGAGAGTATTCACTTTGTGTAATTAGTGCTTCAACTTTATTTAAATTCAACAGAATAAGCATTTTTTTTTAAAGCAAAAAGAATTTCAGTACTGAGTAGATCGGCTTTTTTTCCCACATATTATTTGAGCTGTCTTCTAAAAATGTTTACAATGTTTTTCACTGAATATGTGTTATTATGTATGTGAAGTAACAAGGTTAAAACTCATCAAGAAATAAATATACTTTGGTAATGTTTGTATCAGCTCGTTGTTGTTGTAAATTATACACAAAGTTTATTGGTCATTTTGCTCACTTTTATAGACTTTTTTTGATGTGATAAATGTGTATATATATATATATATGTATGTGTATGATTCTGTGTGTTAATGTTTGAAATGTTCATTGAATAATAATAAATTCTTATTCATAGCAATATGAAAAACCAGGAGTGGACAATTGAAACGATTCTTACATTTCCTAACAATATATTACGTCACTATTCCTTCACATTTTATGCCCCACTGTAGATAGTAGGGGGTATTATGTTTTCTGGTCTTTGCTTCCGACTGTTTGTTCTTTTGTCTTCCTCTGTTTGTCCATTAATGGGTTAAATAATTGCTAAAAGGATTATTTTAATGTTATGGTCATATCAGCTTGAAACTTAGCACACTTTTTAAATTTTGATGTGATACATTCCAAATTCAGATTTTACCCAGGTGTTATGGTTCACTGAACAGGGGAAATGTAATAGTATGAATGGGGTGTGGTATACAACAGACACATATTCTTCTACTTAAAATTTCATAAAGGTTTTGGAGAAAATTTAGGTTTTCAATTGTGTTAGCTTAAACCAAAGGTAATCTCTTCAATCTTAAAATACAGCCTCTCTTTGGCACTAAATCCACATCTTTTTATTTCTATTTCCTATTGCATACACATATACTCAATCTGTACTGTGGGGAATATTTAATTAGTTTTGTTGGCTCCATTTTACATCCCCTATAAATCCATTACAAGCATGTCTCTACCTCTTCAACACATTGTTATAAATAGAAATCCTGACACTTATTATCTCCCTTTCACAGTACAGAATCCATATGACAATATTTACATTAGGTATCTGTATTCCTGTATAAAATGTTTTGTCCAAGACTAGATATAGCCCCACAAGCCTATTGAACCTTTATTTGTCCACTGTTGGTATTTCATGTATATTTTTATTAAAATGTGATTAACATGCATAATTATAGTCCGTTTTGTGTATATTCTTTGCTTTATGAATAGTTTTTCTTCCATGATTTTTATCTTTTTTCTGCTAGTTATTCTACATATGTTTCCTTCTATATATATAGTGCAATTTAGACAATTATTTTACCTATTTAGTGTACATTGCCTTATAATTGTAGTATTGACATTTCAAATAGTTTTTGCATCAATTTATATTTTGAATTTAAGACAAATCATGGCAGTACTTCATGTTCTATTTATGTATTTAGCCTTCAATTTTGTTATTTTTATTACAACCCCAGATCAAGGATATTTTTGTCTATTTCTAAATAAGGTTGTCCTCATAATAGATCAGTCTACCTATTGACTGATAGCAATACAGTAGTTTGTTTCTCCAACATCAGGTGCATTTATTTTGTGTTTTACAGGCTTCTCCAATTTATGAACAGCCTTGACAAAAGCAGGAAATATTTACTAGCTATAAAAATAAAAAAATCTTAATGACCTAATCAAAACTTGCTTAATGATGTTCTCAGGTCAGGTTTATGAGGTATTGTCAGATGTTTAGACTTCTTGGATTTTTTCATCATAATACTAGTCATTGGACTTGAACCTCATTTCAGAAGTTTTCATAAAACATGGATGGTAAGGCCTATATCTTTAAGAATGTCAACATATTACTCACTCAAAATCAATTAAAGACAGTTGAGACATTTCAGCGTATATATGTTTAATGTGGTAGACATCAATGAGGCCTTTAATCATTACAAACTTTAAAAAACATTATCTCATAACTGTCCAACATAGCCATTTACATCCACATCATTTAAACTCGGGTGGATAGTTGTTTCATTGGCAATCATACCAGTTCTCTTTATACTTATACGTGTATATTTTATATAGGTAATACTAGGTACTTACATCATTATAAGCATTACTACCCTTAAAACATCTCGAACAGCTGTCCAATACAACATATATAAAGTTAGTGATACAGGATTTTGTCATGCAGAGCATTTTCTTATAACACATTTTGTTAAATCAATCAAATTATATCACCTAGTCAATTACACCATTACATTAAATCCAATATTTCTGCAGCTTGTAGTGTGTAGTGGTACAATCAAGGAATCTCCATATCTTTTAATATAAAGTATACATGTGATAAGCAGATGGACCCTTTTTAGCCATTCTTTATTATAACAGGCTATTATTTGAACTTGGAATTATTTTTAATTATGGAATTTGCATAATTTCTTGTGTTTAATTTTTTTTATAAATTCCATGTTTATTTTGTATTATGATCTTTTGAGTGGTTAATAACACTTTCCATACAACATATTTTGGTTAGATAGTGTTGTGCGCGGCACAGTACATTCTATTGAAAATATACTATTTTCTTTGTAATAGAAAGTGTTGTGCGCAGCACAGAACATTTCAGTACAGAATAATCATGGAATTTATTAAAAATTTCAATAACAAGAAATCAAGCAAATTCCATAGTTAAAAATAATTCCAAGTTCAAATAATAGACTGTTATTATGTAAATCATGATACAAATGAAGTGCATCAACACATAAAATACAAAATTCTATACATGTATTTAAAACTATAGTAATGTGATCTTTTGGTCTGTACTATCATCCTTAACAATGACTTCAATCTATTGTTTGATGTTCATTAAAAAATCATGTGATGCACTTACCAAATTTAGACATTACAGTATACAGGATGAAAGTGTTCATTAGATGTTTATAAAGTACTGTACTTAAAGATTAGGCAGTCATTATTACAACTAGTTGGGACTTATCAAATTTACTTTTAAAACAGGTTATTGTTAACAACGGTCTAGAAGGAACGTCACAAGGATTTCATACTCACAATTACAATACGTCTTTACCCTTGTGTTCAAGCTTTCTGTCATTAAAAATAAATTTGCAGGAAAACTTAAAAAGATCAAAACACGTTTAAGGAAGCAGCTTAGGTTTTGCTGCAATGCTTTGTTCATTATTTCATCTAGAAATCCCACCAAATACATGTTATTGTTTATCATAAATTAACCAAAGAATATCTTAAGTTTTTGTGTGAAACTTATAAAAGTGTTCAGTTGTTAATGATAATAACCCTTAAAGTTAGTAAGAAAGGATTATTTTCTATTCTCTTCTCTTTTTTTTAGGGAAAAATGAACAAACATCTATGTATTATTGTGATAGAGGTTGCTTTGTTTTGCTTCTTTCATACTAGAGATAGATTTAAGGGAGGGGAAATTTGGTCAATTATATAGGGAATAACTGAAGCACTAGAGTGGCCCTAACCCTTATGAAAATTTCTGTTTGTTGTAAAAATAAAGTTGTTTTGTTGTAAAGGAAAGCAGTTTAATGTTCTAGCAATTCTATAACTGATTGAAAGACCACATTTCATTTTCACAACATTTTAAAATGAGTAAGTCATCTCTTCAAGAGTTATTACAAGTTCTGCACTATTTATAATGTAAGGGTTATATTGAGAGAAGTAATAAATGTTTTGTTTTATGAATGTTGATTACTTTTGATATTGATGACCTTATGTTGAAGGGACAAACATTATAAAGTAAAAATGTAGTCATATATATACTCAAACACTGATGAAATTGTCATCTTTGTCTTATGGAAAAATAGTGTGTAAAAATCATGCCAGCTTGTTATCAATTTAAGTAAATAAAATTATTGAAAAGCAACATGATTTTTAATAGTGAACTCATAGTCTAAAAAAATAGATTTTTAATAAAATATTTTTATTGAATAGGGAGGGAAAAAAGTAATATTTCAATGATTTTGCAAAAATTTGTTGCAGAGTAAATTATTTTGTGACAACTGTATTTTGCTTACCATTTTCTATTTGACTAGAAAGTGTATGTAATACATGTACTTAACTTTCAGTGCAGCTGTCATAACAATGTTATATTTTTTTGGTAACATGTGTAATAATAGAGATCATTATTTATTTGACTACTAAGAAATAATTGTTTCTATCTGAAATTTTAATGGTCTTCAAAACTGTTTAAAAAGTTAATAAAACATGTAGTTTCTATATTACTAATAGAAATGCCTATCCTGTATCATTAAATTCACATCTGAGCAAAATCAAGTCTGTACCATGATGTAACAATAGTTCTGTATATCACTATTTATTTTTGTCACTGCTTGTAAAAATTAATTGCTGGCAATGCCAATTTCCCCCTTTTTTTTAAAACATGCATATTTATTTCTTTTCTTCCTTACAAGGTGTATTACTTTATTTGTTATTGTTGAAAATTAATATAATAAATATTTGAATTATACTTTATTTAGTATCTGTTTACAGGCCCATCATTAGAGAACATGGTTGTTATTAGATCTGTGTTGATGTTCCTATTTAGTATCTGTTTACAGGCCCATGTCCCATCATTAGAGAACATGGTTGTTATTAGATCTGTGTTGATGTTCCTATTTAGTATCTGTTTACAGGCCCATGTCCCATCATAAGAGAACATGGTTGTTATTAGATCTGTGTTGATGTTCCTATTTAGTATCTGTTTACAGGCCCATGTCCCATCATTAGAGAACATGGTTGTTATTAGATCTGTGTTGATGTTCTTATTTAGTATCTGTTTACAGGCCCATGTCCCATCATTAGAGAACATGGTTGTTATTAGATCTGTGTTGATGTTCCTATTTAGTATCTGTTTACAGGCCCATGTCCCATCATTAGAGAACATGGTTGTTATTAGATCTGTGTTGATGTTCCTATTTAGTATCTGTTTACAGGCCCATGTCCCATCATTAGAGAACATGGTTGTTATTAGATCTGTGTTGATGTTCCTATTTAGTATCTGTTTACAGGCCCATGTCCCATCATTAGAGAACATGGTTGTTATTAGATCTGTGTTGATGTTCCTATTTAGTATCTGTTTACAGGCCCATGTCCCATCATTAGAGAACATGGTTGTTATTAGATATGTGTTGATGTTCCTATTTAGTATCTGTTTACAGGCCCATGTCCCATCATTAGAGAACATGGTTGTTATTAGATCTGTGTTGATGTTCCTATTTAGTATCTGTTTACATGTCCCATCATTAGAGAACATGGTTGTTATTAGATCTGTGTTGATGTTCCTATTTAGTATCTGTTTACATGTCCCATCATTAGAAACACGGTTGTTATTAGATCTGTGTTGATGTTCCTATTTAGTATCTGTTTACAGGCACATGTCCCATCATTAGAGAACATGGTTGTTATTAGATCTGTGTTGATGTTCCTTTTTAGTATCTGTTTACATGTCCCATCATTAGAGAACATGGTTGTTATTAGATCTGTGTTGATATTCCTATTTAGTATCTGTTTACAGGCCCATGTCCCATCATTAGAGAACATGGTTGTTATTAGATCTGTGTTGATGTTCCTATTTAGTATCTGTTTACAGGCCCATGTCCCATCATTAGAGAACATGGTTGTTATTAGATCTGTGTTGATGTTCCTATTTAGTATCTGTTTACAGGCCCATGTCCCATCATTAGAGAACATGGTTGTTATTAGATCTGTGTTGATGTTCCTATTTAGTATCTGTTTACAGGCCCATGTCCTATCATTAGAGAACATGGTTGTTATTAGATCTGTGTTGATATTCCTATTTAGTATCTGTTTACAGGCCCATGTCCCATCATTAGAGAACATGGTTGTTATTAGATCTGTGTTGATGTTCCTATTTAGTATCTGTTTACAGGCCCATCATTAGAGAACATGGTTGTTATTAGGTCTGTGTTGATGTTCCTATTTAGTATCTGTTTACAGGCCCATGTCCCATCATTAGAGAACATGGTTGTTATTAGATCTGTGTTGATGTTCCTATTTAGTATCTGTTTACAGGCCCATGTCTCATCGTTAGAGAACATGGTTGTTATTAGATCTGTGTTGATGTTCCTATTTAGTATCTGCTACAGGCCCATGTCCCATCATTAGAGAACATGGTTGTTATTAGATCTGTGTTGATGTTCCTATTTAGTATCTGTTTACAGGCCCATGTCCCATCATTAGAGAACATGGTTGTTATTAGATCTGTGTTGATGTTCCTTTTTAGTATCTGTTTACATGTCCCATCATTAGAGAACATGGTTGTTATTAGAACTGTGTTGATGTTCCTATTTAGTATCTGTTTACAGACCCATGTCCCATCATTAGAGAACATGGTTGTTATTAGATCTGTGTTGATGTTCCTATTTAGTATCTGTTTACAGGCCCATGTCCCATCATTAGAGAACATGGTTATTATTAGATCTGTGTTGATGTTCCTATTTAGTATCTGTTTACAGGCCCATGTCCCATCATTAGAGAACATGGTTGTTATTAGATCTGTGTTGATGTTCCTATTTAGTATCTGTTTACAGGCCCATGTCCCATCATTAGAGAACATGGTTGTTATTAGATCTGTGTTGATGTTCCTATTTAGTATCTGTTTACAGACCCATGTCCCATCATTAGAGAACATGGTTGTTATTAGATCTGTGTTGATGTTCCTATTTAGTATCTGTTTACAGACCCATGTCCCATCATTAGAGAACATGGTTGTTATTAGATCTGTGTTGATGTTCCTATTTAGTATCTGTTTACAGGCCCATGCCCCATCAGTAGAGAACATGGTTGTTATTAGATCTGTGTTGATGTTCCTATTTAGTATCTGTTTACAGGCCCATGTCCCATCCTTAGAGAACATGGTTGTTATTAGATCTGTGTTGATGTCCTATCATTAGTGAACATGGTTGTTATTAGATCTGTGTTGATGTTCCTATTTAGTATCTGTTTACAGGCCCATGTCCCATCGTTAGAGAACATGGTTGTCATTAGATCTGTGTTGATGTTCCTTTTGATACGACCGCAAAATTGAAAAAATTTTCGTCGTATATTGCTATCACGTTGGCGTCGTCGTCGTCGTTGTCGTCGTCGTCCGAATACTTTTAGTTTTCGCACTCTAACTTTAGTAAAAGTGAATGGAAATCTATGAAATTTTAACACAAGGTTTATGACCACAAAAGGAAGGTTGGTATTGATTTTGGGAGTTTTGGTCCCAACATTTTAGGAATTAGGGGCCAAAAAGGGCCCAAATAAGCATTTTCTTGGTTTTCGCACTATAACTTTAGTTTAAGTTAATAGAAATCTATGAAATTTTGACACAAGGTTTATGACCACAAAAGAACGATTGGGATTGATTTTGGGAGTTTTGGTTTCAACAGTTCAGGAATTAGGGGCCACAAAAGGGCCCAAATAAGCATTATACTTGGTTTTGCACAATAACTTTAGTTTAAGTAAATAGAAATCAGTGAAATTTAAACACAATGTTAATGACTACAAAAGGAAGGTTGGTATTGATTTTGGGAGTTTAGGTCCCAACAGTTTAGGAATTAGGGGCCAAAAAGGGACCCAAATAAGCATTTTTCTTGGTTTTCGCACCATAACGTTAGTATAAGTAAATAGAAATCTATGAAATTTAAACGCAAGGTTTATGACCATAAAAGGAAGGTTGGTATTGATTTTGGGAGTTTTGGTCCCAACAGAATAAGGGGCCCAAAGGGTCCAAAATTAAACTTTGTTTGATTTCATCAAAATTGAATAATTGGGGTTCTTTGATATGCCAAATCTAACTGTCATGACTGTGTATGTAGATTCTTAACTTTTGGTCCCGTTTTCAAATTGGTCTACATTAAGGTCCAAAGGGTCCAAAATTAAACTTAGTTTGATTTTGACAAAAAATGAATCAGTTAGGTTCTTTGATATGCTGAATCTAAAAATGTACTTAGATTCTTGATTATTGGCCCAGTTTTCAAGTTGGTCCAAATCGGGGTCCAAAATTAAACTTTGTTTGATTTCATCAAAAATTGAATAAATGGGGTTCTTTGATATACCAAATCTAACTGTGTATGTAGATTCTTCATTTTTGGTCCTGTTTTCAAATTGGTCTACACTAAAGTCCAAAGGGTCCAAAATTAAACTTAGTCTGATTTTAACAAAAATTGAAATCTTGGGTTCTTTGATATGCTGAATCCAAAAATGTACTTAGATTTTTTATTATGAGCCCAGTTTTCAAGTTGGTCCAAATCAGGATCTAAAATTATTATATTAAGTATTGTGCAATAGCAAGTCTTTTCAATTGCACAGTATTGCGCAATGGCAAGAAATATCTAATTGCACAATATTGTGAAATAGCAAATTTTTTTTTAATTAGAGTTATCTTTCTTTGTCCAGAATAGTAAGCAAGAAATATCTAATTGCAAAATATTGTGCAATAGCAAGATTTTTTTTTAATTGGAGTTATCTTTCTTTGTCCAGAATCAACTTAAATCTTTGTTATATACAATATACAATGTATATTCACTTTTTACTACCAACTGATAAATTAAAATAATCTTTACCATTCAGTGATAACAAGCAGTTTTTTTACATCTTAATATTTTATAATGTATTTAAATGAGTAGTTATTGTTGCAAACTCCATTAGAAATTTTAATTGAGATTAGTTTTGGAATAAGGGAAAGGGGGATGTGATTAAAAAAATTGGGTTCAATTTTTCTCATTTGAAATTTCATAAATAAAAAAGAAAATTTCTTCAAACATTTTTTTGAGAGGATTAATATTCAACAGCATAGTGAATTGCTCTAAGAGAAAACAAAAATTTTAAGTTCATTAGAACACATTCATTCTGTGTCAGAAACCTATGCTGTGTCAACTATTTAATCACAATCCAAATTTAGAGCTGAATCCAGCTTGAATGTTGTGTCCATACTTGCCCCAACCGTTCAGGGTTCAACCTCTGCGGTCGTATAAAGCTACGCCCTGCGGAGCATCTGGTTAGTATCTGTTTACATGTCCCATCATTAGAGAACATGGTTGTTATTAGATCTGTGTTGATGTTCCTATTTAGTATCTGTTTACAGGCCCATGTCCCATCATTAGAGAACATGGTTGTTATTAGATCTGTGTTGATGTTCCTATTTAGTATCTGTTTACAGGCCCATGTCCCATCATTAGAGAACATGGTTGTTATTAGATCTGTGTTGATGTTCCTTTTTAGTATCTGTTTACATGTCCCATCATTAGAGAACATGGTTGTTATTAGATCTGTGTTGATGTTCCTATTTAGTATATGTTTACAGGCCCATGTCCCATCATTAGAGAACATGGTTGTTATTAGATCTGTGTTGATGTTCCTATTTAGTATCTGTTTACAGGCACATGTCCCATCATTAGAGAACATGGTTGTTATTAGATCTGTGTTGATGTTCCTATTTAGTATCTGTTTACAGGCACATGTCCCATCATTAGAGAACATGGTTGTTATTAGATCTGTGTTGATGTTCCTATTTAGTATCTGTTTACAGGCCCATGTCCCATCATTAGAGAACATGGTTGTTATTAGATCTGTGTTGATGTTCCTATTTAGTATCTGTTTACAGACCCATGTCCCATCATTAGAGAACATGGTTGTTATTAGATCTGTGTTGATGTTCCTATTTAGTATCTGTTTACAGACCCATGTCCCATCATTAGAGAACATGGTTGTTATTAGATCTGTGTTGATGTTCCTTTTTAGTATCTGTTTACATGTCCCATCATTAGAGAACATGGTTGTTATTAGATCTGTGTTGATGTTCCTATTTAGTATCTGTTTACAGCCCCATGTCCCATCATTAGAGAACATGGTTGTTATTAGATCTGTGTTGATGTTCCTATTTAGTATCTGTTTACAGACCCATGTCCCATCATTAGAGAACATGGTTGTTATTAGATCTGTGTTGATGTTCCTATTTAGTATCTGTTTACAGGCCCATGTCCCATCATTAGAGAACATGGTTGTTATTAGATCTGTGTTGATGTTCCTTTTTAGTATCTGTTTACATGTCCCATCATTAGAGAACATGGTTGTTATTAGATCTGTGTTGATGTTCCTATTTAGTATCTGTTTACAGGCCCATGTCCCATCATTAGAGAACATGGTTGTTATTAGATCTGTGTTGATGTTCCTATTTAGTATCTGTTTACAGGCCCATGTCCCATCATTAGAGAACATGGTTGTTATTAGATCTGTGTTGATGTTCCTATTTAGTATCTGTTTACAGGCCCATGTCCCATCATTAGAGAACATGGTTGTTATTAGATCTGTGTTGATGTTCCTATTTAGTATCTGTTTACAGGCCCATGTCCTATCATTAGAGAACATGGTTGTTATTAGATCTGTGTTGATATTCCTATTTAGTATCTGTTTACAGGCCCATGTCCCATCATTAGAGAACATGGTTGTTATTAGATCTGTGTTGATGTTCCTATTTAGTATCTGTTGACAGGCCCATCATTAGAGAACATGGTTGTTATTAGATCTGTGTTGATGTTACTATTTAGTATCTGTTTACAGGCCCGTGTCCCATCATTAGAGAACATGGTTGTTATTAGATCTGTGTTGATTTTCCTATTTAGTATCTGTTTACAGGCCCATGTCCCATCGTTAGAGAACATGGTTGTTATTAGATCTGTGTTGATGTTCCTATTTAGTATCTGCTACAGGCCCATGTCCCATCATTAGAGAACATGGTTGTTATTAGATCTGTGTTGATGTTCCTATTTAGTATCTGTTTACAGGCCCATGTCCCATCATTAGAGAACATGGTTGTTATTAGATCTGTGTTGATGTTCCTTTTTAGTATCTGTTTACATGTCCCATCATTAGAGAACATGGTTGTTATTAGATCTGTGTTGATGTTCCTATTTAGTATCTGTTTACAGACCCATGTCCCATCATTAGAGAACATGGTTGTTATTAGATCTGTGTTGATGTTCCTATTTAGTATCTGTTTACAGGCCCATGTCCCATCATTAGAGAACATGGTTGTTATTAGATCTGTGTTGATGTTCCTATTTAGTATCTGTTTACAGGCACATGTCCCATCATTAGAGAACATGGTTGTTATTAGATCTGTGTTGATGTTCCTATTTAGTATCTGTTTACAGGCACATGTCCCATCATTAGAGAACATGGTTGTTATTAGATCTGTGTTGATGTTCCTATTTAGTATCTGTTTACAGGCCCATGTCCCATCATTAGAGAACATGGTTGTTATTAGATCTGTGTTGATGTTCCTATTTAGTATCTGTTTACAGACCCATGTCCCATCATTAGAGAACATGGTTGTTATTAGATCTGTGTTGATGTTCCTATTTAGTATCTGTTTACAGACCCATGTCCCATCATTAGAGAACATGGTTGTTATTAGATCTGTGTTGATGTTCCTTTTTAGTATCTGTTTACATGTCCCATCATTAGAGAACATGGTTGTTATTAGATCTGTGTTGATGTTCCTATTTAGTATCTGTTTACAGCCCCATGTCCCATCATTAGAGAACATGGTTGTTATTAGATCTGTGTTGATGTTCCTATTTAGCATCTGTTTACAGACCCATGTCCCATCATTAGAGAACATGGTTGTTATTAGATCTGTGTTGATGTTCCTATTTAGTATCTGTTTACAGGCCGATGTCCCATCATTAGAGAACATGGTTGTTATTAGATCTGTGTTGATGTTCCTTTTTAGTATCTGTTTACAGACCCATGTCCCATCATTAGAGAACATGGTTGTTATTAGATCTGTGTTGATGTTCCTATTTAGTATCTGTTTACAGGCCCATGTCCATCATTAGAGAACATGGTTGTTATTAGATCTGTGTTGATGTTCCTATTTAGTACTGTTACAGGCCCATGTCCCACATTAGAGAACATGGTTGTTATTAGTCTGTGTTGATGTTCCTATTTAGTATCTGTTACAGGCCCATGTCCCATCTTAGAGAACATGGTTGTTATTAGATCTGTGTTGATGTTCCCATTTAGTATCTGTTTACAGCCCATGTCCATCATTAGAGAACATGGTTGTTATTAGATCTGTGTTGATGTTCCTATTTAGTATCTGTTTACAGCCCATGTCCCATCATTAGAGAACATGGTTGTTATTAGATCTGTGTTGATGTTCCTATTTAGTATCTGTTTACAGGCCCATGTCCCATCATTAGAGAACATGGTTGTTATTAGATCTGTGTTGATGTTCCTATTTTAGTATCTGTTTACAGCCATGTCCCATCATTAGAGAACATGGTTGTTATTAGATCTGTGTTGATGTTCCTATTTAGTATCTGTTTACAGGCCCATGTCCCATCATTAGAGAACATGGTTGTTATTAGATCTGTGTTGATGTTCCTATTTAGTATCTGTTTACAGGCCCATGTCCCATCATTAGAGAACATGGTTGTTATTAGATCTGTGTTGATGTTCCTATTTAGTATCTGTTTACAGACCCATGTCCCATCATTAGAGAACATGGTTGTTTATTAGATCTGTGTTGATGTTCCTTTTTAGTATCTGTTTACATGTCCCATCATTAGAGAACATGGTTGTTATTAGATCTGTGTTGATGTTCCTATTTAGTATCTGTTTACAGCCCATGTCCCATCATTAGAGAACATGGTTGTTATTAGATCTGTGTTATGTCCTATTTAGTATCTGTTTACAGAGCCCATGTCCCATCATTAGAGAACATGGTTGTTATTAGATCTGTGTTGATGTTCCTTATTTAGTATCTGTTTACAGGCCCATGTCCCATCATTAGAGAACATGGTTGTTATTAGATCTGTGTTGATGTTCCTATTTAGTATCTGTTTACAGGCCCATGTCCTATCATAGGAACATGGTTGTTATTAGATCTGTGTTATGTTCCTATTTAGTATCTGTTTACAGGCCCATGTCCATCATTAGAGAACATGGTTGTTATTAGATCTGTGTTTGATGTTCCTATTTAGTATCTGTTTACAGGCCCATCATTAGAGAACATGGTTGTTATTAGATCTGTGTTGATGTTCCTATTTAGTATCTGTTTACAGGCCCATGTCCCATCATTAGAGAACATGGTTGTTATTAGATCTGTGTTGATTTTCCTATTTAGTATCTGTTTACAGGCCCATGTCCCATCTTAGAGAACATGGTTGTTATTAGATCTGTGTTGATGTTCCTATTTAGTATCTGTACAGGCATGCCCATCATTAGAGAACATGGTTGTTATTAGATCTGTGTTGATGTTCCTATTTAGTATCTGTTTACAGGCCCATGTCCCATCATTAGAGAACATGGTTGTTATTAGATCTGTGTTGATGTTCCTATTTTAGTATCTGTTTACACATGTCCCATCGTTAGAGAACATGGTTGTTATTAGATCTGTGTTGATGTTCCTATTTAGTATCTGTTTACAGACCCATGTCCCATCATTAGAGAACATGGTTGTTATTAGATCTGTGTTGATGTTCCTATTTAGTATCTGTTTACAGGCCATGTCCCATCATTAGAGAACATGGTTATTATTAGATCTGTGTTGATGTTCCTATTTAGTATCTGTTTCAGCCATGTCCCATCATTAGAGAACATGGTTGTTATTAGTCTGTGTTGATGTTCCTATTTAGTATCTGTTTACAGACCCATGTCCCATCATTAGAGAACATGGTTGTTATTAGATCTGTGTTGATGTTCCTATTTAGTATCTGTTTACAGGCCCATGTCCCATCATTAGAGAACATGGTTATTATTAGATCTGTGTTGATGTTCCTATTTAGTATCTGTTTACAGGCCCATGTCCCATCGTTAGAGAACATGGTTGTTATTAGATCTGTGTTGATATTCCTATTTAGTTTCTGTTTACAGCCCATGTCCCATCATTAGAGAACATGGTTGTTATTAGATTGTGTTGTGTTCCTATTTAGTATCTGTTTACAGGCCCATGTCTTATCATTAGAGAACATGGTTATTATTAGTCTGTGTTGATGTTCCTATTTAGTATCTGTTGACAGCCCATGTCCCATCATTAGAGAACATGGTTATTATTAGGTCTGTGTTGGTGTTCCTATTTAGTATCTGTTACAGGCCCATGTCCCATGGTTAGAGAACATGGTTGTTATTAGATCTGTGTTGATTTCCTATTTAGTATCTGTTTACAGGCCCATGTCCCATCATTAGAGAACATGGTTGTTATTAGATCTGTGTTGATGTTCCTATTTAGTATCTGTTTACAGACCCATGTCCCATCATTAGAGAACATGGTTGTTATTAGATCTGTGTTGATGTTCCTATTTAGTATCTGTTTACAGGCCCATGTCCATCATTAGAGAACATGGTTTTATTAGATCTGTGTTGATGTTCCTTTTAGTATCTGTTTACCATGTCCCATCATTAGAGAACATGGTTGTTATTAGTCTGTGTTGATGTTCCTATTTAGTATCTGTTTACAGCCCATGTCCCATCATTAGAGAACATGGTTGTTATTAGATCTGTGTTGATGTCCTATTTAGTATCTGTTTACAGCCCATGTCCCATCATTAGAGAACATGGTTTTATTAGATCTGTGTTGATGTTCCTTTTAGTATCTGTTTACAGGCCCAGTCCCTTAGAGAACATG
The DNA here is from genome assembly GCA_019925275.1 of Mytilus edulis. Taxonomy (NCBI): domain Eukaryota; kingdom Metazoa; phylum Mollusca; class Bivalvia; order Mytilida; family Mytilidae; genus Mytilus; species Mytilus edulis. The sequence continues at coordinate 89,417,432 of CM034356.1, read as the reverse complement.
GTTGTTATTAGATCTGTGTTGATGTTCCTATTTAGTATCTGTTTACAGGCCCATGTCCCATCATAGGAACATGGTTGTTATTAGATCTGTGTTATGTTCCTATTTAGTATCTGTTACAGGCCCATGTCCCATCATTAGAGAACATGGTTGTTATTAGATCTGTGTTGATGTTCCTATTTAGTATCTGTTTACAGCCATGTCCCATCATTAGAGAACATGGTTGTTATTAGATCTGTGTTGATGTTCCTATTTAGTATCTGTTTACAGGCCCATGTCCATCATTAGAGAACATGGTTGTTATTAGATCTGTGTTGATATTCCTATTTATATCTGTTTACAGGCCCATGTCCATCATTAGAGAACATGGTTGTTATTAGATCTGTGTTGATGTTCCTATTTAGTATCTGTTTACCCCAGCCCATCATTAGAGAACATGGTTGTTATTAGATCTGTGTTGATGTTCCTATTTAGTATCTGTTTACAGACCCATGTCCCATCATTAGAGAACATGGTTGTTATTAGATCTGTGTTGATTTCCTATTTAGTATCTGTTTACAATGTCCCATCTTAGAGAACATGGTTGTTATTAGATCTGTGTTGATGTTCCTATTTAGTATCTGTACAGGCCCATGTCCCATCATTAGAGAACATGGTTGTTATTAGATCTGTGTTGATGTTCCTATTTAGTATCTGTTTACAGGCCCATGTCCCATCATTAGAGAACATGGTTGTTATAAGATCTGTGTTGATGTTCCTTTTTAGTATCTGTTTACATGTCCCATCATAGAGAACATGGTTGTTATTAGATCTGTGTTGATGTTCCTATTTAGTATCTGTTTACAGACCCATGTCCCATCATTAGAGAACATGGTTGTTATTAGATCTGTGTTGATGTTCCTATTTAGTATCTGTTTACAGGCCCATGTCCCATCATTAGAGAACATGGTTTTATTAGATCTGTGTTGATGTTCCTATTTAGTATCTGTTTACAGGCCCATGTCCCATCATTAGAGAACATGGTTGTTATTAGATCTGTGTTGATGTTCCTATTTAGTATCTGTTTACAGGCCCATGTCCCATCATTAGAGAACATGGTTGTTATTAGATCTGTGTTGATGTTCCTATTTAGTATCTGTTTACAGGCCCATGTCCCATCATTAGAGAACATGGTTTTATTAGGTCTGTGTTGATGTTCCTATTTAGTATCTGTTTACAGCCCATGTCCCATCATTAGAGAACATGGTTGTTATTAGATCTGTGTTGATGTTCCTATTTAGTATCTGTTTACAGGCCCATGTCCCATCATTAGAGAACATGGTTATTATTAGATCTGTGTTGATGTTCCTATTTAGTATCTGTTTACAGGCCCATGTCCCATCGTTAGAGAACATGGTTGTTATTAGATCTGTGTTGATATTCCTATTTAGTTCTGTTTACAGACCCATGTCCCATCATTAGAAACATGGTTGTTATTAGATCTGTGTTGGTGTTCCTATTTAGTATCTGTTTACAGGCCCATGTCTATCATTAGAGAACATGGTTTTATTAGATCTGTGTTGATGTTCCTATTTAGTATCTGTTGACAGGCCCATGCCATCATTAGAGAACATGGTTGTTATTAGTCTGTGTTGATGTTCCTATTTAGTATCTGTTTACAGGCCCATGTCCCATGGCATTAGAGAACATGGTTGTTATTAGATCTGTGTTGATGTTCCTATTTAGTATCTGTTTACAGGCCCATGTCCCATCATTAGAGAACATGGTTTTATTAGATCTGTGTTGATGTTCCTATTTAGTATCTGTTTACAGGCCCATGTCCCATCATTAGAGAACATGGTTGTTATTAGATCTGTGTTGATGTTCCTATTTAGTATCTGTTTACAGGCCCATGTCCCATCATTAGAGAACATGGTTGTTATTAGATCTGTGTTGATGTTCCTATTTAGTATCTGTTTACAGGCCCATGTCCCATCATTAGAGAACATGGTTGTTATTAGATCTGTGTTGATGTTCCTATTTAGTATCTGTTTACAGACCCATGTCCCATCATTAGAGAACATGGTTGTTATTAGATCTGTGTTGATGTTCCTATTTAGTATCTGTTTACAGGCCCATGTCCCATCATTAGAGAACATGGTTATTATTAGATCTGTGTTGATGTTCCTATTTAGTATCTGTTTACAGGCCCATGTCCCATCTTAGAGAACATGGTTGTTATTAGATCTGTGTTGATGTTCCTATTTAGTATCTGTTTACAGCCCATGTCCCATCATTAGAGAACATGGTTGTTATTAGATCTGTGTTGATGTTCCTATTTAGTATCTGTTTACAGGCCCATGTCCCATCATTAGAGAACATGGTTGTTATTAGATCTGTGTTGATGTTCCTATTTAGTATCTGTTTACAGCCCATGTCCCATCATTAGAGAACATGGTTGTTATTAGATCTGTGTTGATGTTCCTATTTAGTATCTGTTTACAGGCCCATGTCCCATATTAGAGAACATGGTTGTTATTAGATCTGTGTTGATATTCCTATTTAGTATCTGTTTACAGGCCCATGTCCCATCATTAGAGAACATGGTTGTTATTAGATCTGTGTTGATGTTCCTATTTAGTATCTGTTTACAGACCCATGTCCCATCATTTAGAGAACATGGTGTTTATTAGATCTGTGTTGATGTTCCTCATTTAGTACTGTTTACTAGACTCCATGTCCATCATTAGAGAACATGGTTTTATTAAATCTGTGTTGATGTTCCTATTTAGTATCTGTTTACAGGCCATTTCCCATCATTAGAACATGGTTGTGTATTAAATTCTGTGTATGTTCCTATTTAGTATCTGTTTACAGCCCATGTCCCATATAGAGAACTGGTTGTTATTAGATCTGTGTTGATGTTCCTATTTAGTATCTGTTTACAGGCCCATGTCCCATCATTAGAGAACATGGTTGTTATTAGATCTGTGTTGATGTTCCTATTTAGTATCTGTTTACAGGCCCATGTCCCATCATTAGAGAACATGGTTGTTATTAGATCTGTGTTGATGTTCCTATTTAGTATCTGTTTACAGCCCATGTCCCATCATTAGAGAACATGGTGTTATTAGATCTGTGTTGATGTTCTATTTAGTATCTGTTTACAGACCCATGTCCCATTTAGAGAACTGGTTGTTATTAGATCTGTGTTGATGTTCCTATTTAGTATCTGTTTACAGCCCATGTCCCTCATTAGAGATCATGGTTGTTATAGATCTGTGTTGATGTTCCTATTAGTATCTGTTTACAGGCCCATCTTTAGAGACATGGTTGTTATTAGATCTGTGTTGATGTTCCTATTTAGTATCTGTTTACAGGATTCCCATCATTAAGAACATGTTGTTATTAGACTGTGTTGATGTTCCTATTTAGTATCTGTTTACAGGCCCATGTCCCATCTTAGAGAACATGGTTGTTATTGATCTGTGTTGATGTTCCTATTTAGTATCTGCTACAGGCCCATGTCCCATCATTAGAGAACATGGTTGTTATTAGATCTGTGTTGATGTTCCTATTTAGTATCTGTTTACAGGCATGTCCATCATTAAGAACATGGTTGTTATTAGATCTGTTGATGTTCCTATTTAGTATCTGTTTACATGTCCCATCATTAGAGAACATGTTGTTATTAGATCTGTGTTGATGTTCCTATTTAGTATCTGTTTACAGGCCATGTCCCATCATTAGAACATGGTTGTTATTAGATCTGTGTTCATGTTCCTATTTAGTATCTGTTTACAGGCCCATGTCCCATCATTAGGAACATGGTTTTTATTAGATCTGTACATAGTACGCAGCCACCATTAAGAAGTGTTATATCTGTTGTCTATTAGTATCTGTACAGCCCAGTCCAAGAAAGGAGATGGGCCATGTTCCATTTAAAACAGTTATTAGATCTGTTGTTCCTTTATAGTTACTCCCCAAAAGGAAGACTTGACTTACATGTCCTCATGAGAAGTTTATAATATTGATTTCTATAGTATCTTTACAGCAGTCCTCATTAAGAAAGGTTATTAGTTGTTGATGTTCTTATATTTCACATCCTCATTAAGAACAGGTTTATAGTCTGTGAGTTCCATAGTATCGTTACAGCCCATGCCATATAGGAACATGTGTTATTAATGTTGATTTCTATTTATACTGTTACACCCATCCCTCATAGAGAACATGTTATGCGTTGATTTCCTATTTAGTATCTGTTTACAGCCCATGTCCCATCTAAGAACATGGTTGTTATTAGATCTGTGTTGATTCTATTAGTTTGTTTCTGTCCCATCATGAGAAATGGTTTTATTAGTTGTGTGTGTTCCATTATATCTGTTTACAGCCATGTCTATCATTAGAGAAATGGTTTATTAGATCTGTGTTTGTCCTATTAGTATCTGTACAGCCCATGTCCATCATTAGGACATGTTTTATAGTCTGTGTTGTTTCCTTTAGTATCTGTACATGTCCATTTAGGAAATGGTTTTGTCTGTTTTCCTATTTAGTATTTACAGGCCATGCCATCATAGAACATGGTGTTATTAGATCTGTGTATTTCCTATTTGATTGTTACAGCCATGTCCCATCATAGAGAACATGTTGTTATAATCTGTGTGTGTTCTATTTAGTATCTGTTACAGCCATGTCCCATCTTAGAGACATGGTGTATAATCTGTGTTGATGTTCCTTTGTTCTGTTTACATTCCTCATTAGAGACTGTTGTTATTAGATCTGTGTTGATTTCATTTATATCTTTACAGCCATGTCCTCATTAAGAACAGGTTGTATTAGATCTGTGTTGTGTCCTATTTATATCTGTTTACAGCCATCTAGAGACATGGTTGTTTTAGATTGTGTTGATGTCTTTAGTATCTTACATGTCCCATCATAAGAAATGGTTGTTATTAGATCTTGTTGATTTCCTATTTAACTTTACAGCCATGTGTTGATTTCCTATTTAGTATCTGTTACAGGCCATGTCCCATCATTAGAGAACATGGTTGTTATTAGATCTGTGTTGATGTTCCTATTTAGTATCTGTACAGGCCCATGTCCCATCATTAGAGAACATGGTTGTTATTAGATCTGTGTTGATGTTCCTATTTAGTATCTGTTTACAGTGCCCATGTCCCATCATTAGAGAACATGGTTGTTATTAGATCTGTGTTGATGTTCCTATTTAGTATCTGTTTACAGCCCATGTCCCATCATTAAGAGAACATGGTTGTTATTAGATCTGTGTTGATGTTCCTATTTAGTATCTGTTTACAGACCCATGTCCCATCATTAGAGAACATGGTTGTTATTAGATCTGTGTTGATGTTCCTATTTAGTATCTGTTTACAGGCCCAGTCCATCATTAGAGAACATGGTTGTTATTAGATCTGTGTTGATGTTCCTATTTAGTATCTGTTTACAGGCCCATGTCCCATCATTAGAGAACATGGTTGTTATTAGTCTGTGTTGATGTTCCTATTTAGTATCTGTTTACAGACCCATGTCCCATCATTAGAGAACATGGTTGTTATTAGATCTGTGTTGATGTTCCTATTTAGTATCTGTTTACAGGCCCATGTCCCATCATTAGAGAACATGGTTATTATTAGATCTGTGTTGATGTTCCTATTTAGTATCTGTTTACAGGCCCATGTCCCATCATTAGAGATCATGGTTGTTATTAGATCTGTGTTGATGTTCCTATTTAGTATCTGTTTACAGGCCCATCATAAGAGAACATGGTTGTTATTAGATCTGTGTTGATGTTCCTATTTAGTATCTGTTTACAGGCCCATGTCCCATCATTAGAGAACATGGTTGTTATTAGATCTGTGTTGATGTTCCTACTGGGTTATCATTATAATACATGTTTACATCTTGGCCAACACATTGTATAGGAGCTAGCTTAAAAATGTAAAACGGTTTAGCAGGACAAGTTAAATAAAAGTCTGCTTACCTTGTTCCAATTATTGCTCCTGAAATAATATTTTTTCGGCAGATTTTGGTCGTTATTTTGAACATTATAGGATCTATGTTAAAAGTAAATCTTTTCAGCATGACATGGTCTATCTACACTGAAAATTGGAGAAAAGTCAGTGGACATCTGCTTGCGTTATAGGATCTAGCTTAAAAGTGTAAAAGACAACCCTTGAATTACAGGTTCCTGACTTGGGACAGGCATATACAAAATTTAAAGCTTATAAAGCAATGTTGATGAACCCTATGTAATACAAATTATAAGATCATTGCATAAAATCAACAAAAACAGCTTTATATCTAATATCCTTTCTAAAACTTGATTTCTAAAATTTTTCATTTTGAGGAGAGAATGACCATGGTTTCAAGTTATTTTCCATTTAATAGTTAATTTTTTATTTGCAATGGCTGACAAGGATTTATGCTTAAAATGTGTTACAATTTCAAGAAAGACTTTGGTCCAGTTCTTATAAAGAATCAAAGAGCAGAATGCTCTGAGGGATACGATTGCCATATAGTTTTCATTGACACATGTATAGCAGTTCTGCCAACTTTTCATTAAGCAAATTCGTGAGATTTGGCCAAAAATAGAAAAGATCAAAGAGGAAAAATTGATCCAAGGATACTGCTGCAAAAAAGCATGAACATGCGCGAGTCTCACACATTTTTGGCAGCCCTGGCCTTGATAGTCCAAATAATTATGACGTCTTGAAAGGCTATTATATTTTTTTTCTTTGACGGCTTTCTTCGACGTCGAAGTAAGGCTTCAAAGAAAAAAAAATTATAATAGCCTTCCAAGACGTCATAATTATTTGGACTATGGCCTTGAAGGCATAAAACTTTGCTCAGTGCTTGGAGCACAAAAATCATGCTCGAAACAAGAAATCAAGCAATTTCATTGGTTGATTTTCGAGTATGAGGATAAAAAAACTGACTCAAAAGTTTTATGACCGCAAGGCTGCTGGTACAGCAGGATAGTATTACTTTCAAAACTAATTCAACTGCACATGCAAAGGTAATATAAATCTGAATAGTCACTCAACTTTAAAAATAGCTATTCCTGGATACAAGTGTACGAGCAATGTACTTATTGTGTTTTATTTGAGTGCTATCAAATCCAAGTTTACTTTCCACAGCAGTCACTGGAGAGAGAGAGAGAGAGAGAGAGAGAGAGAGAGAGAGAGAGAGAGAGAGAGAGAGAGAGAGAGAGAGAGAGAGAGAGGAGAGAGAGAGAGAGAGAGAGAGAGAGAGAGAGAGAGAGAGAGAGAGAGGAGAGAGAGAGAGAGAGAGAGAGAGAGAGAGAGAGAGAGAGAGAGAGAAGGTATTTCACTTCATAGTTCGAGATTACTCTGATGTCTGACGGCTGATTTTGCCAGACAAGCTGGGACCTGGGGGACTTTTATGCTAGTATACTTAAATTACAAACTTAAATAGTCCCAGTCCCATATATTATATCTAGTAATTGGATGCCGAATTGAATTTTAAATAGGTGCCGATTTGACTAGATGCCCATTTAACCAGGTGCCGATTTGACTTGTACCGACTATTCACGTCGTATCTTATGGCACCGTTAGTTCTAGGAGGAACCCCATTTCCCAGTCCCATATATTATATCAAATATTATTGGATGCCGAATTGACTTTTAAATAGGTGCCGAATTGACTAGATGCCGATTTAACCAGGTGTCGATTTGACTTTTTCTATGGGTGCCGATTTGACCAGGTGCCGATTTGACTTGTACCAGTAATCTCGGACTATTCACTTCGTATCTTATCAGACTTATAACCGTTAATTCTAGGAGGAACCCCATTTCTAACCCTTTAATTATTAATTTCCTTTGGGTCAGTGGGCATGAATCCTTCCGTACACACTCCTCTGTTTAAATTGAGATCGTTCTTAATATAATACGACGTTAATCGACATCTAACGAGTTAATTTTTCTTGACGATTTTGACGGGAAAGACTTCTGAAAGGGAGACAACTCGAAACGATAATATGGAAGACTCCATTTCGGCTAAAGGGGTGTTATAGGTAAAACTTCATTGATTTTAATTTAAATGATGCATATGATTTTAAATTATGCAACAACAATATTAAACCCTCAATAGCAGGCAGACATAGAAAGAATCCAATGAGTTTCAAATTAATTAATAAGCGGGGAATCCAGAACAACCACTCGATCTGATACCCCTTAAAATCAAGAAAACTATACGCATGCGCATCAATACATAAACAAACCCGCGACTTGCGATTTGGAACAAGAACGTTTATTTAATTTATGATATGATGAATGAGTCTCAATTTCTTTATGAGAGTACAGTATCAGTTTCATAACGGTAATCAGATATAGAAAACTCCACTTCAGTTCTTACTTGACAGAAATAGAATTATCGGAATTCAAAGAACTCTCGCATTTATCAAAACTGGGGAATTCCCTCTGACGTGTTTCTAAATTTATAATCAAAGCGCGAAAGCGCTGTAAAGGCAGTTAATTACAGGTTGTGTGTATTTCTAGTCCAGTTATATCATTATCTTCCATAGAACAGAGGTGGTTTGTAGAATTTACGATTTAGAGTTCTTTTGTACCTAGTTCACCTATATCTATAGTCTACTGTTTACAGTATATTTTCTGTGCCTCCCATGAAATGCATTTTTAGCCATGGTCTTGTCAGTTTGCTTTAAATTTATGAGTTTGACTGTCCCCTTTGTGTCTTTCGTCCCTCTTCTTTAGACATATAAGAACTTTTTCTTTTCAATACAAATAGACTATTTTTAATTATTGATTGTATACGCATATTCTATGACTCCCATAAAAAATAGTTCACAAAGATTGACTAGTCTCTGTACTGTGTGTATAGCAAGAACATCAAGTAACATAATGGTAAATGTACATAGAAACATGTCAACTTTTTTGATGACCATACCTGCCAACTGTCAGTATTTGCAGAGTATTTCCCCCATCGAGCTCAAGCTCCCAAATGGCAATTTTGTAAGAGCAATTTTGTCGACTATTTTAAAGAAAACAATTAATTCAACAATGGCTATGAGCTTGTTAATGCACGAAGAGGCCAAAAACCACATTAGAATATATTTGAAGGGAATCCATGACAAATCGTCCCACTTTTTCACTAACTCGCCCCACTTTAAAAAGAAGAGTGTACACACTGAAATGTCTCGCCTTCTTTACTAATCATTGATATTATGTTGATAGTCCTAATAATAAAGCTTTATTACAACTGTCACATAATCTTAACATAAACCAAGAAAACTAAACATTGACCTTTGGACCATGAAAATGAGGTCAAGGTCAGATAAACCATGCCAGGTTGGTATGTACAGCTAACAATTAAAATTGACTTATTGCTTATAGTTTAAGAAAAACAGACCAAAACACAAAAGCTTAACACTGAGCAATAACAGTAAAAAATGAGATCAAGGTCAAATAAAACCTGCGCGACTGACATGTAGATCATGAAATATTTCCATACACCAAATATAGTTGACCTATTGCATATAGTATTAGAAAAACAGACCAAAACTCAAAAACTTAACTTCGACCACTGAACCATGAAAATGAGGTCAAGGTCATATGACACCTACCAGGTAGACCTGTACACCTTACAACCATTCCATACACAAAATATAGAAAACCTATTGCAAACAGTATAAGAAAAACAGACCAAAACACAAAACTTAACTATAACCACTAATCCATGATAATGAGGTCAAGGTCAGATGACACCTGCCAGTTGGACATGTACACCTTACAGTGCTTCCATACACCGAATATACTAGACCTATTGCTAATAGTATCTCAGATATGGACTTGACCACCAAAACTTAACCTTGTTCACTGATCCATGAAATGAGGTCGAGGTCAAGTGAAAAACTGTCTGACGGGCAAGAGGACCTTGCAAGGTATGCACATACCAAATATAGTTATCCTATTACTTATAATAAGAGAGAATTTAACATTACAAAATATTTAACTTTTTTTCAAGTAGTCACTGAACCATGAAAATGAGGTCAAGGACATTGGACATGTGACTGACGGAAACTTCGTAACATGAGGCAACCATATACAAAGTATGAAGCATCCAGGTCTCCCACCTTCTAAAATATAAAGCTTTTAAGAACTGAGCTAACATCGCCGCCGCCGTAGGATCACTATCCCTATGTCGAGCTTTCTGCGAAAAAGTCGCAGGCTTGACAAAACAAGAGTGCACACGCTGATGTCTCGCCTTCTATACTAATCATTGATATTATGTTGATAGTCCTAAGTATAAAGCTAAGCTTTATACAACTGTCACATAAACTTAACATTAACCAAGATAACTAAACAAAGACAAATGAACCTTGAAAATGAGGTCAAGGTCAGATGAACCATGCCAGGCAGACATGTACAACTAACAATGCTTCTATACAACATATATAGTTGACCTATTACTTATAGTTTAAGAAAAATAGACCAAAACACAAAAACTTAACACTGTGCAATGAACCGTGAAAATGAGGTCACGGTCAAATAAAACCTGCGCGACTGACATAAAGATCATAAAATATTTCCATACACCAAATATAGATGACCTATGGTATATAGTATTAGATAAAAAGACCAAAACTCAATAACTTAACTTTGACCACTGAACCATGAAAATGAGGTCAAGGTCACATGACATCTGCCCGCTAGATAGGTACACCTTACAATCATTCCATACAACAAATATAGTAGACCTATTGCATATAGTATGAGAAAAACAGACCAAAACACAAAAATTAACTATAACCACTGAACCATGAAAATGAGGTCAAGGTCAGATGACACCTGCCAGTTGGACATGTACACCTTACAGTCCTTCCATACACCAAATATACTAGCCCTATTGCTTGTAGTATCTGAGATATGGACTTGACCACCAAAACTTAACCTTGTTCACTGATCCATGGAATGAGGTCGAGGTCAAGTGAAAACTGTCTGACAGACATGAGGACCTTTCAAGGTACGCACATATCAAATATAGTTATCCTATTACTTATAATAAGAGAGAATTCAACATTACAAAAAATCTGAACTTTTTTTTCAAGTGGTCACTGAACCATGAAAATGAGGTCAAGGACATTGGACATGTGACTGACGGAAACTTCGTAACATGAGGCATCTATATACAAAGTATGAAGCATCCAGGTCTTCCACCTTCTAAAATATAAAGCTTTTAAGAAGTTAGCTAACACCGCCGCCGCCGCCGGATCACTATCCCTATGTCGAGCTTTCTGCAACAAAAGTTGCAGGCTCGACAAAAACTGCCCCAACCAGGATTACCAAATCGCCCCACTTGTGAACTGTGTTAAATCCGTTAATATTACTCCTGCCAACTGGTCCCACCTAAGGGAAATTGGTGAAATCTAGATAAATGTATTATTAACCAGGGTGAATTTAGTAATGCCAACTCGCCCCACTTATGGAAAAAGATGTTATCCCATTGAATATAAGTTCAATTCCTTATATTGCATTATGATACATTTAACAGGTTTCTTTTCAATTGTTATGCAAATAACTAAGCTTCAAAACTTACAGTTATTCTTCAACAATTAGGTTTTTTTTAGAATTATATATAATTTCAGTATATATCAATAATAGTAATTAAATTAATTTTCGGTTTGTTTGTATTCTGTGTAGATTAGTTTTCATTAAAGTGGTGCGAGCTTTTATTTTTAATTATATATATATATATATATTAATCTAAATATTACCGGTTTTTTTATAAGTAGGGCGAGTTGGCAGGAGTAATATTAAACATGATTTAACCAATTTCACATGTGGGGCGATTTGATAAATCAGTTTGTGGCGGTTTTTTTAAAAGTGGGGCGATTAACCAGTGGGGCGACTTGTCCTGCTTCCATTTGAAGGCCCCCTTGAAGGTTTTGTATGACTATATGAACCATCTTTCACGTAAAACCCCCATGTGCATTTTGAAAAGTTGTCAGATATGTTTCTAACTCCAGGCAAAATCTACCGGTATGAATGAAAAAGAAGTTTTCAATTAAGGCTCTGTGGCCATAACAGCTGTCTCATTAGCATTTTTACCACTTCCCATATTTGCAATTAAAACAATAGAAGAAAATTATTCAACGCAAAAACAAAACTTACTTGTAAATATGAAATTCTCTTTACGGTATGAGTTTTTCTCATTGTTTGAGATTGTACAGTAGTACCTGTAATTGCTTATACCTATTTCTTATTCACATTTGCTTGATAAACTCACTAAATATCATATACATTGTACCACATCTCCTTATTTTTATAAGCATACCAATAACATGAACAATTGTAATTCAATTCTATATACCAAAGCAAAATGAACTGCACCACTTTCATTCACTAGTATGCATCTTTTGGCAAAATACAAGTTCTTAAATGACACAATATATATTTATTGATAAAAAAATAAAATTTAGTATACAACTCTTTAACAGGTATAAAAAAAAGCACAGCTGTGTCATAACTTGTGAAATCTGTGCTGAAAACATAGACATTGATGGTATTTGAGTAATTCCATATGTGAAGCTCAACATTAGCTCGTCAGTTGGTGGTGGACAGTTATAGTTCCTTCCTGCAGGCTAGGATGAATGACTTTTCAGGAAAACCAATTTCACAAATCAAAACTTTCCTCTAGAGTTCTCCTACAATATTCATCCAGTTTAGTTCTTTTGTTTTAATTGGACACCGTCCTGATTTTTAATTTTGCAAACCATTCAGTCTCTTGCTTGCAAATGGTGCATGAAAACAGGATGGGTATGGCAGTAGACAAGTCTCTTTAATGCGGGTTTGTGCCCTGAAAAAAAGTTTTATAACTTAAGTTTTTTTGAAACTTGTGCAACACACATACCTAAATAACTATAACATAGAAGAGAGCATCATTCGTGTCAATGTTTCGTTCCTGTTTACATTGTCATTGATATTTTTTCAGAAAGCCTGAGGCATAGCTCATGAATTCCTGTCATTACATCCTAAATTAATGTAATTACTGCTAGAATAATTATCAGCATGATATACGTACACTATCATTGTACAGCCCAAGTCTTCAGTATATATAACTGTTGCATTCATTCACTCCTGTGTTCAGTCGTTCAAAAATATTTAAACATCAACAAATGAACTTTAATAAGGACAAGAAAACACGAGAAAAGATACGTACATACAACCCGTGTTTTATAAGTGTATTTGAAAGAGAAATATATCTGGTTCAACGATGTATAAAGGAGGAAAAATTGTAGATATTGCATTACGATGCTTTCTACCTAATAGCACGTGGATATGTTTACATATTTAGACTTGACCCAGTATGACCCGTACCTTGTAGGTCACCGCCGTCGTTTAAACACTAGACTACAGTCGTGTATAAGACAATAAAAAGCTTAAGCCTGTACTATTTGTGTGAAGTAAATGTGTTTGTTCTGTACATTTAAATTGTTTTACCTCATAGCAAGGACGTATATCTATCCGTTTCCTTCTCAATTCACTTTGTCAAATTCTTCGAACTTCTTCAAAACATACGTTATACTGCGCCCGGAAGTGAGAAAAATATGAGAAATCCTCGTAAAATAATGCTATCTTCAATTTTGTGGAATCCATTTTGTTATATTTATTATACAAAGATAAAAAAAAGTTACGATTAATTATGAATTTGCATATCATTATACGGAACGTTTATGGACTATTTTTTCCATAGCTGTATGTCGGTCATTTTGGCGGGAAATCATGTACACATACACACGTAGATTGGCTGGTACCCGATCTTGTAACTTGTATTGCATAACTTCCTCCAATAAAGGAGCACCTCAATCAATGAGTATTCCACCACCAGTTCGAAAGTACATATATCTTAATCTTTAAAATATAAAAGTCACACAGGTAGATAACTATCATCATTAAAAGGAATATTTAAAATGTTTTGTATATACACATGTATCGGCATAAAAATATGAGCTAGTTCAACGTCATTAAATTTAAAATTTAAAATACTTCCTCGATATTTACAGTTTATTTACATGTATATATATATATATGATCAGCATAAATCGTTCTTCTGCATGTTTGCTGATTTTATTTAGGATAGTTAACCTTTATCTGTATACAGTGTAGTGTGGCCACGTACCCACGCTTACTGCTTCATAGGACTTTATTGGGCTGAGTTGTAGTATTATAGTTTCATTAAAGTGTGGCGAGATCCACGCTTATTCTCTGATAACGATATATATTTAGCATCTTCAGTAAAGTGTGGCGAGATCCACGCTTTAGAAGGCATTATAGGCTATGGTTGAGTTAACAAGTGTGGCGAAAACCACGCTCATTTTGTATTAATGTCGAGATTCCTTTATCGATGTGTCTGTATACAGTGTAGTGTGGCCACGTACCCACGCTTACTGCTTCATAGGACTTTATTGGGCTGAGTTGTAGTATTATAGTTTCATTAAAGTGTGGCGAGATCCACGCTTTAGAAGGCATTATAGGCTATGGTTGAGTTAACAAGTGTGGCGAAAACCACGCTCATTTTGTATTAATGTCGAGATTCCTTTATCGATGTGTCCGTAGAGTGTGGCGTAACCCACGCTCACGGTGTCTTTTAAGCTAACTTGATGTTGGATCGATATCATTGAGAATTCTCGACCTGCTTGTGTGTAGTAGAAAGCATAGTCTCCTTGATTGAAATTCTATGTCCATTAGGATTGAATTGTCACAACTGGGTTCCAGTAATCCAATTGAGCTTGAATCAATTATCACTTGGATAAGGTCTACTTCGCTACCGTTGTGTTTGAATTGAATACTGAGCTTTTCATGTAGCAGTTGGATATTGCTTAAGATTGATTTTCTCTGGTTCGACAGTGCAGGACAGAGTAGTAAGAAATGTTCCAAGGTTTCATCTGATGTTTGACACAAAGGACACGTTGCCAATAGTCCTTTGTTTTTTGAATGCCTTGTTCTGTCAGCCATGAGTATATAACTTCCTGTTGCTATTCTTAATTTTACGGGTATTCTCATAGCTTCTTGCATGGAATTACTAGCAGATAGGTTTACTAATACATGTGTCTTTCCTGGTATATATTGACTATTTAAATACTTTAGTGAGGGGTACAGCTTACAATGACCCTCTATAAAATGTTTCCAATACTTTGATACTTCTTTATTTACCATGGTCTTCCATTTTAATTTTTGAATTTGACTGTCTAATAGATGTAAGGCGGATGGTAAGTTGTATTTCGCTAGAATCGTTTTAACAATAATAAACCAGCTGTTACTATCATCTGTTTTCATAAGTAGTTGTCTATATGCAATTTGTTTTTCTAAACTATTTTGTGGTTGTCTAGATATATTTCCAAATAATGATAAAATCTTTTTATGTATTTGGCCCTCTATTGGTAGTTGTCCAGAAAGAATATATATGGCGGGCGTAGCTGTACTTGTTGGTAAAGAAAGTAATTGTTTAATGCATTTTTTGTGGAATATGTCAATAATATCCAAGTTTTTTCCTGTAGGAGTTACTAATTCCAGGCCGTACAGAAGTACAGGAATGACATAGATGTTAAATATATGTAGTAAGGATTGTATGTCCAGTCCATTCTTCCCATGCAAACCAGCTGGCATTAAACTGTACATGGCTCGTCTAGCTTTTTTCACGTTTTCATACAACGGATTAGGATCATCTGGTTTTGATGTGCGTAAGACCCCATATGAGTTGTTTGGCTAACTATTGGCATTATTGAGTTACCTATACTCCATGGAAAGGAAGGTTCTTGTTGTTTTCTACGATTTGGATAGACTGGCAGAATAACACTCTTCACTGGTTGAAGCTTATATCTCTCCCTTTGACTGTAGTTGTATGCCATGTTAATAAGTACCTGTAGTTCCTCAGGGTTGTCGCTCATTAGTGCCACATCATCTGCACAAGTCGGAGCTGCGCAACAAATGGATCCTATTTTTGCTCCCAATCCTGAGTGCTCGATATCTGTTAGGAGATTATTGATGTACAGCTTGTATAGGTCGGCGCTCAGTATACCACCTTGTTTTACGCCTTGACATATTGAGAATGGTTCAGATATTAGACCATTAAATTTGACTACACTGCTAGAGTCCATGTGAAGACTATGTATAAGTTTCCATAGTAGCCCCTCTACCCCTGCTATGTATAGCTTTCTTAGGATACTCTCATGCGTTACCACATCAAATGCCGATTTAGCATCTAGAAGCGCTATATATATTATTTTACCAGCATCCCTGCACTCTCTGATAAATTCTTCTATAAAGAAGGAGCAGTTCATTGGAGCTGAGTTCACAGTAAATCCTCTTTGTAGTCTATTTTGTTCCTTCAATATTTTAGGTTGGACCTTAGCCTTTGCTACAGACTCAATTAGTTTCAGCAGTAGTGTTACACATCACATATATCAAATAGCTAATACCCGGAACGTAGTACCGGGAACCAGGATAATACGTAGACAACATACATAACTAATACCGAAATTGAAAACGCTTTACGGTTTCTCGTTCATAAACCGAATTCCGCTTTGAATTATAGAAGATGCCATATTAATCATGTTCAGTCGACTTTTCATTGTTTTATCAACGTCTGAAAGAATCTTTAGATGTCAGATAACACTCGAAATTGACCCGACCTCTTTCCACACGGAATACACATAATGATAGTTTGTAGTCAGGTTGACTGCTTATAATGCAAAATACACACTAATAACAAGTTCTATAAAACGAACAATACACACTGATCGTTTATTTAGTCCCCAATGTAAATGAAAGAAACAAAAACCATATCATACCATAAAAAGAAGAGGAGAAATTCCAACATTTCCGGATCTATTTCTGGCAAAAAGACCCCCTGCATGGATTGCGTATGAAAAGATGAACCTCATGACTTAAAAGTCAGGCCTTAAAGCACTGCCTTTAAAAACACTAAATATAAATACTGCTTAATTCTGATTTTCCGTGTTGTTAAAAACACGCATATAAGTCAAGGGAAAAATCAAACATGAAGATTATGAAAAGAACATTACAGGAAAGTTGTTTATGTTCAATCCTTTTGCTTGTTTTTACCTTTTAAAGCAAGACAATCATAAGAATCTGAGATGTTGCTGAATGTTTAGAATAAAACGGTTGACGTGAGGGAATGAGCCCTGAGTCAACGGTAAAAGTCTACAGATTGCTTAAAAGCAATCGTATCCCAAAAACCAAGCTTAACGGAGGGGGCATTAAGTTTTACGCTTGTCCATCTGTACTTACTCCCGTACATCCAAAATTGGTTTCCGATCTTAAACTTTAGTTTGCCTCAACCAAATGAAACTTATACACAACTTATACACAACATAACACAGATCAAGTTCAATTTTTATGGTGGTGTTACTTTTACCATTCTAGAGTTATGCCCCTTTACAAATAGAAAAATTGCTAAATTTTTCATTCCATTCTCTTTCTAAGTTTGCCTCAATCAAATGTTATAAAACTTATACATAATGCTTATTAGCACAAAACACAGATCAAGTATGAATTTTGGTGGTGTTGCTTTTACTGTTTTAAAGTTATGCCCCTTTACAAATGGAAAAATTGCTTTAGTGTTTGCTTCTATTCTCTAACTTTAGTTTGCCTCAACCAAATGTTTTGAAACTTATGCACAATGCTCATTACCACAGATTCACAAATCAGGTATGAATATTGATGGCGTCACTTTTACCGCTATAGAGTTGTGCCCCCTTTACAAAAGGAAAAATTGCTAAATTTTTCATTTACTAACTTAAGTTTGCCTCAACTATCGGTAATGAAACATAAACACAATCATTATTATCACAATACTCTGATCAAGTACAAATTTGGATAGCCTCACTTTTACCGTTCAAGAGTTATGTCCAATTATAACGTTGTAACTTATATATGCTAGTGCGAGCATCATGTGTCCTATGGACACATTCCACATGTATTTTGTAATGACTAGAAGTGTCCTTGTTCCTGTGATTTTTTTCATGAATACCAGTAGGTTAACCGGAATCAGTGTAACTTTGGCTACGACGTGGGAGTTTTAAATATCAAAGTTATATATTCTGCCCTTTCCAAACCTAGCATTCTAAAAGTGTTATAATGGAAGAGTTCTAAAAGTGTTATAATGGAAGAGTTACAAGGGTCAAACAAAAAACTACATATTGAAATGAAGCTACAACCCTTACTGGATAACAAAGATATCTGTAAGGTGGTTTAAAAACAACTAGATATGTACTCTGATTACACTATTATGTGTACAAGTTCAATGAACCATGACAGCTGTTTCATACCCATAAGTTGGCATAGCAATACCCTCTGTCACTATGGTTCTTGTTGAGCCTGCGACTTTTATATCAGAAAGCTCGACATAAAGATAGTGATGCAGCGGAGTTGTTAGCTGACTTCTTAAAAGCTTTATATTTTAAAGGGTGGAAGACCATGATGCTTCATACTTTGTTTATAGATGCCTAATGTTACAAAGTTTACGTCTGTCACATGTCCATTGTCCTTGACCTCATTTTCATGGATCAGTGACAACTTGAAAAGAGTTAAGATTTTTAGTATTCCTAATTTCTCTTATCATAAGTAATAGGATAACTATATTTGGTATGTGCATACCTTGCAAGGGCCTCATGAGTCATGCCCATCAGATAATTTTCCCTTTACCTCAACCTCATTTCATGGATCAGTGAACAAGGTTAAATTTTGATGGTCAAGTCCATATCTCAGATAATATATCTAGTATATTTGGTGTATGGAAGGACTGTAAGGTATACATGTACAACTGGCAGGTGTCATCTGACCTTCACCTCATTTTCATGGTTCAGTGGATGTAGTTAAATTTTTGAGTTTTGGTCTGTTTTTCTTATACTATATGCAAACAGTCTACTATATTTGGTGTATGGAATGATTGTAAGGTGTACATGTCTAGCTGACAGGTGTCATCTGACCTTGACCTCATTTTCTTTGTTCAGTGGTCAAAGTTAAATTTTTGAGTTTTTTAGGTGTTTTTTTTCTAATACTTTTTGCAATAGGTCAACTATATTTGGTATATGGAAATATTTTTGATGTACATGTCAGTCTTGCAGGTTTTATTTGACCTTGACCTCATTTTCACGGTTCATTGTTCAGTGTTGAGTGTTTGTTTTTTGGGTTGTTTTTCTTCAACTATAAGCATTAGGTCAACTATATTTGTTGTATGGGAGGATTGAAAGCTGAACATGTCTACCTGGCCTATTTTCATAGTTAATTGGTCAATGTTTAGTTTTCTTTGTTAATTCTGTTTCTTAGAAACTATAAGCAATAGGTCAGCTATATTTAGTGTATTGAATGATTGTAAGGTGTACATATATATTTCTAGTTTGGTTTAAATGACCTTGACCTCATTTTCTTGGATCATGTTAAGCTTATGTGATAGTTGTGGTAAAGCTGTATATTTAGAACTATCAACATAATATCAATGGTAAGTAAAGACGGTGAGACATTTCAGTGTGTGAATTCTTATAATGAGTACTTATGTAACACCTCAGTGGCTGTCCCTGGTTCATATCTGTCATATTTGTTTTTCGTAAATTGTTTTGTTGATTATTAAGCTAATATTTTCTCAATTAAATTGTTTCATATTTTTCATGTCAAGGACTCTTATTGGTGACTATACATAATAGATCATAATAGGTGTTTCTCATTGTTGAAAACCAAACAGTAAACTATCATTGCTTACATCCACTTCATTTGAACTTTGATGGATAGTTGTCTCATTAGCCACCACACCACATATCTTAATTTCTATATGCTGGTAGGCAAATTTCAACTAACAATGACCCTGTGTACTTAGTTTCAAGTAAATGTGACCACTACTTAATGGTAAAATATCTTAACCATAACATAGCATATTAATCTATTGTAATAAAAATTCATAATATCTAATAAAATTTGTAGTTTAGCTAACAAAGTCCTTATATTTGTATAAAGTATCATTTGTTTATACATTGTAGTGGAAAAGTCTTTTAATGTTAAATAAGTTACAGTTAAAAATTGCTTGCTAGTCCCTCTCTGTGATTAATAATAGATCACTCTGGTTAATTTCCCAATCAATCTATCATGAAGGGGAGATAAATTAGTCGACTTTCATTTATAGTGTTTTTCAAAAATGATGAACAGTTCTTTATGTTTACAAGAGCGCAATTATTCGTAATGCATTTTCCATAGGGTACCACTGGTGTGCCGTATTTTTTTTTCTCAAAGACTACACAAACTAGGGAAAAAATGAGTAGCAGTTCCTTATATTGGTATGTAATCATTTTAAACGTTTCAAATTTATAAAATAATGAACCTGTTAAAGGGAGACAATACTCTCATTACTTTTTTTTCGAATCCGCACATAATACAAAGGAATGTCACTCTTGCATACAAATGGCACATCAATATAATTAATTAACTGTGCATTCGTGCTCCACCATCAACGAAGATTCTAAATTATAAATATAACCAAAAGTTGTTAATCTATAGGATAGTGAATACTAATGACAGCTAACCCACTGTAAAAAATATTTCTTTGAAAATTTTTTAAAACTTTCTCAGAAAAATGCTCGAGCCACTATCAGAATGGACAGACACACAATCCAGAAAATATGATGTACCCTACTATTGTAGTTGAGCAAGAAATATACAATTTATTATAACACCAGTGTTGGATAAAACAATTGTAATGTTGGAAAAACTGATATTTAGTAAACAGATCTATAACACACAATTCGTTTATCTGTTTGTTTGAAGTTTTTTCACCAATTGTAATTACATGTAATTAATGGAACTATATACACCTTAATTTTTATTTACAAAATAATAAAAACAAATAGTAATGTATCATAAAGTTTTTCTGTCCTGTTTCTTCAAAGAATGACTCCTTTTCTCACGTAACCGTTCCCTTTGTTGTTTCTCTAGCCTACAAAATTTTTTAAAAATAATAATTTCCAAAAAGATTACTCATAAACTGTATCTCATAAGTATTTAAGTAGTTTAATGTAAGTCACAGTTTACCCATTTGTAATAAATGGGTAAAAACTGTGTCTGACATGACATATTTTTATCCTGTGCAGTGAAATTACGATTTGATCCCTGGAAGGTGAACATAAGGGGTAATAGGTAAATGATTGCTTAAAGAGGTGCAATTTTCATTGTCAATGGTATGAGTGCTGCACATATTTATTTCTGTCCAATTAATCCATTTACTTCATGAGAAAAAAAAAGTATTATTTTATAGGTAATTAAAGTAAATCTAACTGAAATTTT
This sequence comes from Mytilus edulis, assembly GCA_019925275.1. NCBI lineage: Eukaryota > Metazoa > Mollusca > Bivalvia > Mytilida > Mytilidae > Mytilus > Mytilus edulis. The sequence goes on along the minus strand of CM034356.1, from coordinate 89,396,107 downwards.
GAAGCTTTTATAAATGTCATCAGGAATTGACAAAATCAGAGGTTGTCAGTTGACCTTATAATTTAATTTTGACCAATGAAGAAACGACAAAAAAACACAATTTTTCAACATACATGTTGTGATAACCAAAAGAAAAATAATCAGCTGGTGGCAAAAAAATTGAGAAATTGGTACTAACCTTTTATTCAGTTTCTCTAAATGCTCTTCTGATGGAGGTTCTCTTTCAATCATACATTCATATATGGCTGTCCTGATTTTATTTATACAATCACTTTGATTTAATATATGTTTACGTGTTTTATGAGACATAGTTATAAAATATCCTTCTTTATTAATTCTGTTTTTTTCCTGAAAACAAAAAAAGTTAAATTATAACTTTGCTGGCAACTTAAACTTAATAATTCAACAAATTAATCAGATTGTGGTATTACTTAATGAACAATGCTATATACATTCATGTCATTTGGACTCTGGTGAATATTTGTCTCATTGGCAATCATACCATATCTTCTGATTCTTATACTGGAAATAGTGCAAGAATAGTAAATCATAGAAACCTAATGATTAGATTTCAACTTTCTTACGAAGAGCAATCATATAGAATATGGAATCTTGCACAACAGTGTCTGAGATTTACAAGTCTGTCATTCAACAGTGTTTTAGTTTTCCGTTGCCTGTTTTGAGTTTGAGAAAGTTAAATCTTTGAAATATATAAATTACTGACACAAGAGATATTTTGAGCACAGTCAACATTTGGTAAATTACGAAGTCAGAGATTTAATTTCATGTTTAACTCACATTCTATTGTGTCTGTCTAAAATCACCTGTATTCAGTGGTTGTTGTTAGTTCATATCTGTTATATTTATATTGTAAATGGGGAATGTGTCCATGACACACAGACAATTCCCCCACTTGCAATAAATGGGGTAAAGGGACATAACTGAAGTACAGCAAAAGTGATGCTACCCAAATTTGTAATTGATCTGAGTTTTTGTGATTTTGTTTTAGTTTCATAACATTAGTTTGAGACAAACTTAATTTAGAGAATGGAAACAAAACAATATTTGGTTTAATTTGACCTAGCAGTTTCTTGAAAAAAGTTGATGTTGTTTTTCAAACTTTTTATGGGAACAATGTGCCACTATGACTACTGTGTAGGCAACCATATCAAAACTAAACAAGGATCATTTGTAAGAAATATATCCTAACCATCAGTTATGAAAAGTTTCAAACCTTGAAGATTTCAGAAAAGACTTCCAAAAACAACCCATGAAAATGGCCTTTAGTTCTGGTACCCATGTTTATTGTTCAATTAGAACCAAATAGGGAAAGCTAGGATATGTTCGTTGATACATAATGAGGACAGCTGGTATAAGACATTACATACATTATCCCTACCAATGTTGGTAAAAATTGGACATGTATTCCACAGGAAAATTTAAAGTTGAAATAAATTGTCACAACATAAGGAAATGAAATAAACATCTAACAAAAAATTGTTCCAATAATGTTATACCTTTTAGTTTATCAGTTTTAATAATTGTGCTTTTAATCATCTCACTTTTTACCAAAAAATACAACAAAATAGGGAAATATCTCAGCTTTGATACAACCCACAGCTTATATCCTAGCTAACAATATGGGAGGAGGAATTGAGGAAAATGCTTCCTTTACCTTGATATGAAATATATTGAGCATATATATTGATTTATCTACAACACACAATTCTGTTTTGCTGTGTAAAGGTATAATTTATAGTCTGTTGTTTGCTTCCTTTGGATGGTAGCCTTATATTTTTTTTATGATAGATACATCTAAGGAATAATGATTCTACCGTCTGTCCTTTCCTAACCGTCCTTTCCTATTGGTTTCATGTACATGTATTCTGATATAAATGTAGAAATTATTTTACCTGCTCAAGAAATTTGTCTTTAAGGTTGTCAGGTATCCAATCAGCAGAGGCAACATGGAATCTGATTTCTACTTTATTATTTGCTGTAAGGAATAACAAAATATTACTGAACAAAAATGTATGTCCTACAAAATAAGCAGCATTATATGGTGTTTAGAAAATCATAAGGAAAAAAGTTAGTACATGTATGTATATCAACTTCCCATTAATGTAAGTAAAAAACCTGGTTTGCATGGATACATTTTATCTACAAGATAATAAAACAAATTGGCAAGAATCTTGACTATAAACTGACTAGAAATAACAACATGTCATCAATCAGATTTGTCATTGATTTCTTCTCTGGGTAGTATAACATCTACAGGACATTTTTCATTCACAGGACATCTAGGGAAAATGAGGTTTCCATACCTGGGCTTTTAGCTTTTATCGTTGGGGCAATCACTCCAAAGACAATATATGTAACATGTTAAATTGATACTCAAAGAAAACAAAATCATTTGTTCCAGCAAGTTCAAGTGAAATGAAGGTCAGCATGTTTCTTCACTAATACCCAGTGTTGCTTCCAAGATGATATTGGAAAAAATATGTTATAAATATAATCATTATATATAACTAAAGGGTTATAAGTCTAATTAAAATTCTTTAACAATTTTGATAGATTTATAGCAGATCTTTTTAAGTTTCCAAGGTTTTTTTTCAATGACTCCCTAGTGTTAATTGACAATTTACATATTATCTAAATTTTGACTCCGCAGTATAATTTTTCAACAAGTTACTTTTTCTGTGGTAAGTTATCTTGGTTCTCAGTCAAGTAAGAGCAAAAGATCCATCTATATAATATATAATCTGTGTGCAGTTTTAAGGAGAACATTTATGTTTTTCTGATGATTTTGTTGTATTAAGAAAATAAACAACAGCAGAAATTGAACCCCTAAACTTGTTTCATCAATAAACTAACAATTCCTGTAAAAAAGCTGACTTATGTAGATACTATTGCAAGTAAAAAGCCCTCCAAGCAGTTATTTTCATTTTTTTCTGTTTCGTTACCATGGTAACTATGGATTTTTTTTCAATTTCCAACACAAAAAAAAAATCAATTCTTATACTCATTTAAGGTTCTTATATTTCTTTATATGTATTTAAAATTTTACATCAAAAGGTTGAGGCATTAAAAAGTTCTGTTATTTTCATTATTTGCTTTTTGCTTTTTTAACTGTTTTCGGTGCCATATTACTGTATTAAGGTGGTACCTAACACTACAGGGAGATAACTCTGTAAAGTCAGCTAAACGTTTTAATTACGTTGTGTTGTAAAAGGAATATTAAGCTTCTCAATGATCAAAATTGGTGTTTGTCAAACTGCTATATAACCAGTGTAATTTTTCTGACAAAACGGTTGGTTCAAAATTTCTGAACTTTTTATAGTTTTGTTAAAGGGTCAAAGTAAATACTTTGGCAAAATTTTATGAAAATTAAACGAGCCAAATTAATTTTAGTGAAAGTGTTGGGTACCACCTTAAAGTTATCATAGAAACGGTCTAAAAATATAACATATTCAACACCTTCAAAATGTCGTACCTCAAAAACTATACATCCAATCTCCATGAAATAAAATGTAGTTTCTTTCTTTTCAAAAGATCTTTCAAATGCATTAAAGATAACTTAAATATGACTAATGAAATATTTGGCTGCACCAGGCTATAAATTGTATCCATTCAAAGCTTGATTTTACTTCTTTTGGTTGCTCTTACCTGACTGAGTAACAGGATGTCCTACCCACACAGTAGGTAACCTGTTGAAAAAAACAAAACCACTGAATCAAAAGTCAGTAATATGAAAAAGGTCTATTGTTTTATTAGATACTTACATTTGTTAACACTTTGGCCTCCAGGTCCACTTCCTCTGGAACTTTTAATCTCTAATTTTTCTGAAATTAAAAAAAAAGTTATTAGCAAATCTGGTATATATTTATTTCCAAAGTTTATAATTATTGAGTATAATTTAATTTTTAAAATGCATACAATGTTTCAACAAATATGTCTATGAAAGCCATAACTGTCTGTCTATTTTATAGGCTATAATAAGTTGTTTTAATGAACCTTTACAGCTTTACTTGAAACCAAATAAATCAAATACTGTTTAAACATTTGTGTCTCAAAATAAGCAATTAAAAATAACAATATTTGGTACTGACTCTCCAGAATTACTTGGTAAATAAGGAGTAAATTTAAGTTTCAATTATTTTTATTACTGTTATGATCATAACCACATCTCTGTTGACCTGGCTCACATGACCACAACACTGTGACCATGCATTCATGATCACACTACTTATGTTATGACTATACATGAATGAGCTTACATAATGTACATGTACCACTGCAAATCTTTACAGAATTTCAATATGTTCACTACAGGAAGCTTAAGGACTAAAAAATAAAAATTTGCAAATTAATGTTTGGATGTGCCCCCCCCTATTTAGTGTATAAACGAGATTATTGTTGGTAATGGATCCTGGCAATATGAAAAAGTGAATACTGTGTTATAAGCCAAGTTAACATACCAACTGGGATGAATCCTGTAAAACCAGGCTTTACTGTCTCTAATCTGTTCTAAAAACAAGAAATACAATTAATATATGAGTTCAAATGTATGTTAAATGAGAACAGGTTATACATGTTATAAGAAATATTCAATAAATTTAAATATTTTATTTTACATCTATACCTCTGAAATTACACTGTAACCACAAAACAATTCCTGATACAATACAATTAAAACTTTAAACTTGAATATATGTATGACAGAAGAAATCTACCTTAAAGAGAGCCGTTCTGTCATTCATATTTTCTGACAATATATAGTAACAAGATGACTTAAGTGTCCTTCCTTTAAGAGACTTAAGTGTCCTTCCTTTAAGAGACTTAAGTGTCCTTCCTTTAAGAGACTTAAGTGTCCTTCCTTTAAGAGACTTAAGTGTCCTTCCTTTAAGAGAAGACTAGTCTGACAGAGTACAGATTCCTGATACAATACAATTAAAACTTTAAACTTGAATATATGTATGACAGAAGAAATCTACCAAAAAGAGAGCCGTTCTGTCATTCATATTTGCTGACAATATATAGTAACAAGATGACTTAAGTGTCCTTCCTTTAAAACTTTAAACTTGAATATATGTATGACAGAAGAAATCTACCAAAAAGAGAGCCGTTCTGTCATTCATATTTTCTGACAATATATAGTAACAAGATGACTTAAGTGTCCTTCCTTTAAGAGACTTAAGTGTCCTTCCTTTAAGAGAAGACTAGTCTGACAGAGTACAATTTGGAAATTAGTATGGCGTTCATTATCACTGAACTAGTATATATTTGTTTAGGGGCCAGCTGAAGGACGCCTCCGGGTGCGGGAATTTCTCGCTACATTGAAGACCTGTTGGTGACCTTCTGCCGGTGTTTTTTTCTATGGTTGGGTTGTTGTCTCTTTGGCACATTCCCCATTTCCATTCTCAATTTTATCTAGGACTAGACTACACTAAAGGATGGTAGTGTACCTAACATATTAATGACTTCATATTTCAGGTAGTAAGCAAACTAACCAAATATACCTTTACCCTCACACTCAGGTCATTTTGCTGTAATATAATAAAAACAAAGGACTTATGAAATGGTTTATATCTTGCTTGAATATTATATCTACATTATGTATCTTGTGAAAAAATATATCTGCCATGTTCTTGTACAAGGAACTTGCATACAAGATCCAAAATTATATTTCTAAAGTAAATCTTACAAAATGTAAGTAAGAACAAAATAATTGAGTACAAGTGACAATTGCATGTATATCAAAATTGTAGTCATTACTATAAACTATCAGACCAAAAAAATCATGCTTTTAGAGATGTTGGGCATCTACCAGATTTTTAACTAGTTTTCGTCTGCTATGTTAGGTTTTCAGGATACCATCACTGACCAGTGTATACCAAACTCTTGTCTGACCAACAAAATTGCAGACAAAAAATGTTTTGGTCAGTCAGACAGAATTTTTTGATTTTTTAGTTCCAATATAGTTCTAAGAAAAGGTCAAATTTCTATTTTGGTCATACAAACCTTAAACCTTAAACAATTACTGACTGTTCTACTATGCAATAGCATGGATACAGCATGGGGGTCTGTAGTCAAAGAAATTATGGCATCTTTGAAGTCTATTTTTATCTTTTTATTGAAATCTTTTTAAGACATAACACTGAAGCCTTTACTTTATGCTGAACTTTTATAAATTTGCTTTCATGGTTCATCATAACAAAAGGACAAATATGGCCGTATTTTCACCTCAAAAACTACACTGTGTACAGACTTACCTGTGCTTTTTGGAAAGTTTTAAGGCCTAGTATCCACTAAATATATAAAAGTTAAATGCACTTTATGTTTCAGATAACATCTTTCTTGGTTTTTGATGGGCATTTTTTTTCCTTTCTGCAGTAAACAAACACCTGAATTACTTTAATACTGTCCACTCACTGACTCAGATAAACTCTTAAACTCACCTGTTGTCCATATCAATTAAGGACAATCAAAACAATACAAAGCGGTTTTCTACCTGAGGGAGCATCTCAAAGGGGGTTACACTAATGTCCTGACAATGTCCTGACAGAAATGTAAATGCTTAATACTTTTTTGTTATTGGAAGGATTTACTTGAAATTTGGAATCAAGCACGATGAGAAATTATATTTAATAAATAAAATTAAAAAAATAAAAAAAAAATAATTTAAGACTTATAAAACTTGACCTGACCAACTTGACCTCGAAAATACTATTGTCCTGACCGATATGAAACGGCTAAAAAATAATTTGTTATTGACAGGATAGACTTCAAATTCGATACCAAGGAAGATTAAAACATTTAATACAAAAATATAAGAAAAAAAAATTAAAAAAATAATTTTAAGAGTTAGAAAACTTGACCTGACCAACTACACATTTGCCGTGACTCATGTCCGGATCGATATAAAAATGCTTCTATCTATTTTGTTGTTGTAATGAATGAATTCAAATTGAGTAGTAAAGAAGATTGCAACATTTAACAAAGAAATTAAAAGAAATAAAAAGAAAAAAAATGTTGAAAAGACCAAAAAACTTGACCTGACCAACATAGGCTATTCACCGAAAAAAGGCATGTATCTTTAAAAAATAGAATGACTATCTTAATTACTTAAATAAATGTCTTTAAGTTTGAAAACTATCATTATCTTATTAAATTATTAAATGACTAAAAGAAAAAAGTGAAAAATTATTATAAGGGTAAATAATATTGACCTGACCACTGTAGGACTTGATAAATTTTCTAACTTGTTAACCTCTTACCTTAAATTAGTGAAATTAAAATATCCGATCACAATTATATTAAAAACGACATTGAACACGAGAGATACAGTTGAAATGAAAGAAAGAAAAGTGTTAGGCCCAGTCCCAGTTGCTGAATGTGAGTATTGTTTATTCATGTTAACATTCTCTTATTGCTCTATTAGTTAATCTGATTAGGGGCTTGTGATGATTAGATTAATCACCTATTTGTTAATCCAATTAATTAATTATGAACTTATGCGAGAAGAATGCGTAAAGGAAAGATTCAAATTCTGTGCCGTTAAGCGAAGATTTAAATTCTGTGCCGATAAGTGAAGATTCAAATTCTGTGCCAATAAGTGAAGTTTTAAATTCTGTGCCGTTAAGTGAAGATTCAAATTCTGTGCCGTTAAGTGAAGATATGGATATTCCGAAAGTTGTGTCAATTACTGATAAGAATTTGTCGCAAAAATCGTTGGCCCGTCTTACAGTAGAAAATGACAATGTAACATTTGTGCAACAACAGAAGGCATTTATGGTGAAGGGAACCCAAGGAAACATATATGCTGTATTATTACTACCGAAAGAAACATGTCAGTGTCCATCGACAACACAGTGTTACCATATAATAGCTGCAAAATTGTTTTTAGGCGATGAAACTGATAATAAACTGAAATTTATGAATTTAAAACAATTATCGAGGAGAAATTTGAAAAGGAACGACAAAAAAATCGGGAAGAAAGAAACCACGTGCGAATGATTATGATAACACCGAAGTTATACCAGCGCCAGATTCGGAAATAGTGGAAAATATAGATATGCCAGAAACACCAGGAAAACAATCGTCCACAACGGAAACACCTAAATCGAAGAAAAAAATTAAATTAAAATGTAAGGAACAGGATACGAACACTTGTGAAACACCTAAAAAGGGAAAGAAATTGCGATTTTCAGAGGATGAGGATGAAATACAGCTAATATCGCCGTCTGTGTCACCGAAGAGTACCTGCCGACTTCCGATGAAAAAGCGAAAATTAGCAACAAACGCTAAGAGTACAAACCATACACCTTGGGTAGCCAGTTAAATACAGAACACAAACTTATGTTGGAAAATAATTCATGGCTATGTTCCGAAATTATAAATGTGAGCATGAAGATAATAGCGAAACAATTCCCACTTATATCTGGATTTCAATCAACAGGTTTAGCGCCTCTTTTCAATGAAGATAAACAGTGTTGGACAGAAAATTTCGGGACATTCATCAGTCAAGATACACCATGTGTGCAAATTCACCATACCGGAAAATCTCATTGGATTACATCTCTGCAAACGAAAAAGAATAGTGCCGTTTATGTGTTAGATAGTCTCAGTACAGAATTCAGATTAACACCATCGACAGAAATTCAGTTATCAGCTATTTATTCTCATGGAAAAAAGAACTTGCTTGTTAAATTACCGGATGTTCAACAACAGACAAATGGATATGACTGTGGAGTGTATGCTATTGCCAACTTGGTGGAATATTGTCATAAAGAAAAACTCAACACTCAAAGACGTACGAAGTTTATTGAATGGGTTCATCAGACATTTTCAGGAGTTTCAGAAGATTGGTACTGTGATGAACATCGCGATGCTTGAACATTGTATTGTATTATATTATTGTAATGTAGTGAATTGTGTTGTGTTGTGTATTGTATTGTAATTGAAATTTGTATTGTTATAAAAATTTGTATTGTAATTGAAATGTGTTGTATTGTGTATTGTTTATTGTGTTGTAATGTGTATTGTATTGTAATTCAAATTTATATTGTGTATTCTGTATTTAAGTTTGTGTTGTATAGTGTATTGTGTTGTATTGTATATTGTGTTGAATTGTATATTGTGTTGTATTGTATATTGTGTTGTATTGTATATTGTGTTGTATTATGTATTGTAATATAATTATTCTTTGTATTTACTTGTTAACGGTATTGTGTATTTTATTGAAATTATTATTGTGTATTGTTTATTGTATTTCTTTGTGATTCCAATATAATATTAATGTATATGCTTGTATACACATCCTTTTCAAAAAAAACGAAGCCCATTTCCTGCTTTTATATGACATGTATAATCACTCAACAACTAGATAAAACAAAATTTATTGATTGTAAAGAAAACATTCCAAATTGTGATTATAGTAATTAATGTAGGTGCGTTTTAATTTTATTGATTCTTGTCACCTTTTTACTTTAGTTATTGCACCAAGAAGAAAAAGAAAACTTTCAATTAACTTAGTTATTAAAATCAGTAGGTAGCTAGCTAATCACTATACATTTTTATGCCCCACCTACGATAGTAGAGGGGCATTATGTTTTCTGGTCTGTGCGTCCGTTCGTTCGTTCGTCCGTTCATTCGTTCGTTCATCCGTCTGTCCCGCTTCAGGTTAAAGTTTTTGGTCGAGGTAGTTTTTGATGAAGTTGAAGTCCAATCGACTTCAAACTTGGTACACATGTTCCCTATGATATGATCTTTCTAATTTTAATGCCAAATTAGAGATTTTACCCCAATTTCACGGTCCACTGAACATAGAAAATGATAGTGCGAGTGGGGCATTCATGTACTGAGGACACATTCTTGTTATAGTTTTTAATTGAGGTTAATAATTCAATAATTAGTTTTATTAGTCAATCTGAATTATTAATCAAATTAAGTAGATTTGTGTTACAAAGGGGTAAACAATACTCACAGTCACTCAGCAACTCATATTTCCCCTATCTTTTCATTTAACAAAATTTATTTGCTTTGGATGTTGTATTTTATGGATAGGAAATATATAAATTCAATTACAATATAAGGTAAGAACTAAAAACGTTGTTGTTTGTGTATTAAGTTTAAGGGGTTAAGTCAAGTATTTATTTCCTTTGAAATATTTTGTTTCCAATTTATTGCAGCAAGTACAAAAATAAAAACGTTACAATTTGACTTGGTTTCAATTAAGAACTCAATCATACCAACAATGTTGCAAGTATTAGCACTTTTATATCGGTCAGGACATTTACTCACAACAAAGTTGATGTTCGTCAGGTCAAGTTTTTTTACCCTTTAAGTATTTTCCCCTAATTTTTTTCAAATGAGTATTTACTCAATGTTACTTTCTTGTCTTGTGTCAAATTTGAAGTCAATCCGACAGAATTTGAGAAATGAATTACCAGTTTTATATCGGTCAGGACATTTGTCACGGCTGGACGTGGTTGGTCAGGTCAAGTTTTCTAACTCTTAAAATATTTCTTTTCTTTTTTTCTTCTTATATTTTTGTAATTAATGATTTAATCCTCCTTGATATCGAATTTGAAGTCTATCCTGTCAATAACAAATTATTTTTTAGCCGTTTCATATCAGTCAGGACAATAGTATTTTCGAGGTCAAGTTGGTCAGGTCAAGTTTTCTAAGTCTTAAATTATTTTTTTTTTATTTTTTTTATTTTATTTATTAAATATAAGTTCTCATCATGCTTGAATCCAAATTTCAAGTAAATCCTTCCAATAACAAAAAAGTATTAAGCATTTACATTTCTGTCAGGACTTTGTCAGGACATTAGTGTAACCTCTCAAAGGTTGTACCACAACTTAGTTAATTTTCACACCTTATGCATGAAGGAAAAAAATGCCCATCAAAATCCAAAAGAGATTGTATCTTTCTGAAACACAAAATGCATTTAACTTTTATATATCTAGTGGATGCTAGGCATTAAAACTTTTTCCAACTCCATAGGTAAGTCTGTACTCAGAGTAGTTTTTGGCATGTAAAGACAGCCATATTTGTCCGTTTGTTATGATGAACCTCAACTTGACATTTTGAGACTAAATTTTATATTGAAATGTTCACTGACAACTTGTAATGCTTGCAAATTTTTTTTCTTCTAAATATTTGTGCTCAATTGTGCAAAATATTTCCACAAATATCTCAAAGTAATGATGAAGTAAGTAGAAAAATATAAAAATAACATTTCAAGACATCATAATTTTTGGGACTAGGAAATCACCTCTTTTAAAATATCAGGATTGCTATTCGGGTAGATTTTGTCTATGCTGTATACACTCTTAAAACCATGGCGTTGATAACTTGTCAATTGCTTAAACGACGAATTAAATAAACATTTGTTACAAAAAGCTCGAAGTGCCATGACTTTCAATTACCGGAAATGTCAGATGAATATGTAATTATTACGAAGTCGGAAACGACATCAAAATTCCGGTTTCTATATTGTAAGTAAGTATTAAAAAACACAATTTAAATTTATTTTGATAGTATCATTTAGTTAGATTTTTTGCGTAATATATGTGCGTATACTGTTTCAGGATAACAAATTTCAAACTTTTTATTTCCTGTTTTCTGAATGCCTTGAAATTCTTCAAAATTAACTATTTTAAATGGTTTGTGATATTTGAGCCTTGAAACAGTTAGACACAGTTTTTTATAACATTTTCGAATCCTTTTATTGTGAAGTTGCAATTTTCAGATGTTAGTTAGATCAAACATTCTACCTTTTAATGTAAGACTTAACTTCCCGCCATGACCTACTATAAACGATGCTTTTAAAAATCAGAGAAGCTGGTAAACCTAATAGGAAATACGCTTTACCATAGTTACTTCGGTTATCCTTTTAAACCTTGGGGTAAGGAAAAAACTTTTTTTTTGTCCTATTTTTGTAGTGGTTATTGACGATTTTGACATTTATGTTCCCATCGAATTGGTATAATTAAGTCAATTTTCTTCGGCAGAGTTGAAAAGTAACAACATATGTATACAATAGAGTATAATCAGTATTTGGCGGATATCAAAGTCATTTTTCGTCAAATCTGACATGGTTTTCCAAACAATTTTTTTATTTCATTTTCTGTATGGCAGACCCATCAATTTAAATTTGTTTTCAAGCATATATTTCCAAATAGATCAGACGTAATAGTATACTCACCATAATAATTAAAAACTGATTTTAAGATTTATTACATCCACATATCGGTCTTTAAAGGCATACAACGACTATAATGTATTTCACCAAATCAGAGTTTTTACATCTTTGAAGGGAAGGCTAGAAAGCAATCTCAACGATAGCAAATACCCTTTTCAATACTGAGTATATATGGACAAATGCAAAGTCTTTAACGGAATATTTCAAGTTGAAAGACTTTATTCCCTCTTTAAATCGTATCGTTGTGTTCTTGAAATGTATTTTTCATAATCCCAGAAATGCCGGTAATAGTCCAATCGTTTTAACTCCGAAAACACTGGAGCAAATGTGAAAATCATAAAAAATTCTAACTTTGCATGTAAAAAGTCTTAAAAAACTGTAAACTTCCCATGTAAAAGTTAAAATAAAACCTGTAAACCACGGCCTTGTAAAAACACATAAAGACTTTAAAAAATGGAAATAATGTATATAATGTTGTTATGTTGTTGTTTATAGGACACTGGGTGTCAAGAACTACGCAGAATAGCACTTCCTGGCAACTTTCAGCGTAACTATTATCCTTATGCGTGTATATGTTACAGGGAATTTGTAAAATCAGGGATTTTGTAAAGTCACTGAAATTTCAGGGAATTTGTAAAATCACTGAACTGATTAGTGATATTATAAAATCCCTGATTTTGACTAGTGATTTTACAAAATCCCTGAAATAATTAAGATCTATTTTATAGATTCGCTGATTACATTTAGGGAATTTATATGAAATAAATTCTTTCTTTTTTTATTTAAAATTTATGTGGAAAAAAAACTACAGCAGCCATAACACTTAAAACGTTTTAGGTTTATCTAGCCTTTATTTTAATACTAAGTGAGCAGTTCCATGCACTAAACAACTGACATACTGTAGGAAAGGTTCTGGTACAGATATCTTTAAATCAAGAGCAAGAATACACACAAAAGTTACTTCAAATAATTAAGGGAAAATTAAAATGCAACATACATGGAACCGGAAAACATTTCGAAATTTTGGAACTTATTGTCAAAGAGCCACAGAAAGAAGACACAATACTAAGCTCTTATTACTTCCCCGTACGAAAGTAAATTCCTTTTAATCATAGTTTTTCTGTAATTCTTGTAAACAAACCCACTATTATATCATTTTTTTATAATCAAATATAAAACGGAACATTGAAGTTGATTGCTGTTACGAGAAGAAAAACACAGACGTAAGGAATAAGAAATTGAGTGGGTTTGGTTTTGTGAAACCAGTGGCAAATATTACATGCATATCAGGGCAAGAGCATCTTATTGTGTCATGAAATTTGATATATAAAAACCAAATAAGTGTTGTATTTTTAATTTTCTGCCTACAAAATAACATTTATATTCACAAAATAAAAATAATAAAAAAGACAACAGATAACAGCTGTTATACTGTCTTCCATTTGTGATGGACAAGGATTTTAAAATGTGGATGTTTTGAAACGTATATAATTATGTGAAGAATATAGGTGTGCCTGTCAAAAAACAAGGCAACTATGTAACAGTAGATTTCACCCAACCTTGTCAGGTAAAAAAAGGTAAATTTTAGTCGAAATATCCGTGTATATGACTTTTAGTTATGATCATTATACACTAGTTTTGGCTATAGTCATGATAGTGTTTATTAAACAAATACATTTCAAAATCATTAGTGATCATTAGCCTATTTTTATAATAAGAAAACACATTTGACCTTGACCTTCGACCTTGATCTCAATTTCAAGGTCATAGGTCAGTGAACACAAAACGGAAGACCGGAGGTCAATCACTTGTATGGTTGTGGAGAAATACTGATTTGAAATACATAAGGGGAGAAAACTCCTATAAGGGTTAACCAAAACACTTTGACTGAAATAGGTTGAAGTTGCTCCTGATTGTAAACAGTTATTTGGCAAACACATCATATCATTAACTGTCACAGTTTCTGTGGTATAACGATAACAAGCAAAATTCAAAATTTAGAACATAACCTTGACCTTTGACCTTGACCTCAATTTCCTTCAAATGGACCAAGGACTTCATATCAAAAGACTGTAGGCCTCTACGACTTATAACGTATGAATTGATCCAACAAATCGCCTATCTTAAATTTTCAAAGGGAAATAACTCCCATAAGATGTCTTCCGATCACTGAAGTCAAAATAAACCAAATCATTCTCAAGAGTAGACGAAACAGTTTGCTAAAATCTTTTACGGTTTTAGAGATATAGCGATAACAAGAAAAAGGGGACGCGGGGAGATAACTCCTATAAGAATAGGTGTTCGGTCACACAGGGTGAGTTTTGAAACCCCCATTACTGTACAACATCATTGGCCAAAAAATCTATCCGATATGTTGTAAGACAAAAAAGCATCTCAGACGGCAGAAGAAAGAAAAAAAAAAAAAAAAAAAAAAAAAAATAATCAGAAGAAAAACAAAAAGTCTTTCCACGAAAAGTGGAAAGACCTAATAATCAGAAGAAAAACAAAAGGTCTTTCCACGAAATAGCAAACTTCTATCCATTTAAAATGATGCGAGTTTTCTATGTTTTCCCTTGTATAGTTGAGTTGGTTTTTTGGTTTTTTTTTCTCATCTTAACCGATATTGTAATTGACCCCCACAGATGACATTTTTATTTTCTAGACAGAATATAAGATTATTGTGTTAAAATGTTCAAACTTTCCCAACATTTAAAAAAACTAAATTTTGGTTAGAGGCATGCCATGTAATTTTGAAATATTGTTTGAGAATTCTGATTCAAACAAAAAATTCTCTGAAACTGACATTATCAAGATGCTTGATTTCTTGATTGACAACATATTTGTTACGTTCGGAGGACGCGTTTTTCAAAAGACTGTAGGTATTCCAATGGATACAAATTGTGCCCCTCTTCTTGCCGATTTGTTTCTTTATTATTATGAGGCTGACTTTATACAGGAACTATTTTCTTAGGAAAAAGGACAAGAAGTTAGCAATATCCTTTAACTCTACTTTCTGCTATATAGATGATGTTCTTTCACTAAATAATTCAAAATTTGGTAACTATGTTGAACGCATCTATATATATCCCATCGAACTAGATATAAAGGATACTACAGATACTACAGATACAGTTAAGTCGGCCTCTTACATCTCGAAATTGACAATGAGGGTCGGTTGAAAACAAAACTTTATGACAAAAGAGATGATTTTAGCTTTCCAATTGTAAACTTTCCATTTCTAAGTAGCAACATTCCAGCAGCACCTGCATACGGGGTATATATCTCCCAATTGATACGATAATCCCGTGCTTGCATTTCCACAAGGAAGCTATTAAACCAAGAGTTCCAAGTGGTGAAGTTGAAATCATCCCATCGTAAATTTTACGGAAGCCATCACGAGTTGGTTGACCGTTATGGAATAACCGTGTCACAAATGATATCGGATATGTTCCTTATGTCATAACTATAATCCCCTTCCCTTTCATGAATGTGACCTACCGAATTAGACTTTTTACCGGATTTGTTATCACATAAGCAACACGACGGGTGCCACACGAGGAGCAGGATCTGCTTATCCTTCCGGAGCACCTGAGATCACCGCTATTTTTTTGTGGTGTTCGTGTTGCTTATTCTTTAGTTTTCTATGTTGTGTCATGTGTACTTTTGTTTTTCTGTTTGTCTTTTTTCATTTTTAGCCATGGCGTTGTCAGTTTATTTTCTATTTATGAGTTTGACTGTCCCTCTGGTATCTTTCGCCCCTCTTTTACATAGGTGTGAATCGGTCTAGACATATCATCATTGTTGCTGCCTTAACACAGCCACATATGTATACAAGAGTGCACACGCTGAAACGTCTCGCCTTCTATAATAATCATTGATATTATGTTGATAGTCCTAAGTATAAAGCTAAGCGTTATTACAATTGTCACATAAACTTAACATTAACCAATATAACTAAACAAAGACCAATAAACCTTGAAAATGAGGTCAAGGTCAAATGAACCATGCAAGGCAGACATGTACAGCTAACAATGCTTATATACAACATATATAGTTGATGTATTCTTACTTATAGTTTAAGAAAAATAGACCAAAACACAAAAACTTAACACTGTGCAATGAACCATGGAAATGAGGTCACGGTCAAATAAAACCTGCGCGACTGACGTAAAGATCATAAAATAAATATTTCCATACACCAAATATAGTTGACCTATGGCATATAGTATTAGACAAAAAGACCAAAATTCAAAAACTTAACTTTGACCACTGAACCATGAAAGTGAGGTCAAAGTCATATGAGATCTGCTCACTAGACATGTACACCTTACAATCATTCCATACAACAAATATAGAAGACCTATTGCATATAGTATGAGAAAAACAGACCAAAACACAAAAATTTAACTATAACCACTGAACCATGAAAATGAGGTCAAGGTCAGATGACATCTGCCAGTTGGACATGTACACCTTACAGTCCTTCCATACACCGAATATACTAGCCCTATTGCTTATAGTATCTGAGATATGGACTTGACCACCAAAACCTAACCTTGTTCACTGATCCATGAAATGAGGTCGAGGTCAAGTGAAAACTGTCTGACAGACATGAGGACCTTGCAAGGTACGCACATATCAAAAATAGTTATCCTATTACTTATAATAAGAGAGAATTCAACATTACAAAAAACCTGAACTTTTTTTCATGTGGTCACTGAACCATGAAAATGAGGTAAAGGACATTGGATATGTGACATCTATATACAAAGTATGAAGCATCCAGTCCTTCCACCTTCTAAAATATAAAGCTTTTAAGAAGTTAGCTAACGCCGCTGCCGCCGCCGCCGGATCACTATCCCTATGTCGAGCGTTCTGCAACAAAAGTTGCAGGCTCGACATAAATTGTCCCAAGTAAGACATTTCATCTATAATTGTCACTGTGAGTCGAATACTGCCCCATATGTATGTTCCTGTCTCAAGTTAGAAATTTCATTAGTGATTGCTGCTGTTAAACTCCGTCATATATACTTTCATATGACAATCACATAATTAAACGTCGTCATTGTCCTAATAGTATAACACTGCGATCTATTTGTGTACATAACCCAAGTCTGGAGTTCTACCAGTGATTGTCGGCAGTTTAGAACAAATCACAAATTAACCATGTCAGTGATTAGTCCTGACACCGACAAATATTTATGTCGTTGTTTCAATACTGTCACATATTAACATTAATGTCCTAAGTGACTAATCTCCTTTTTTTTTTAAATACAAACATTTTAAAAGCATAGAAACCCATTTAATGTAAATAAATAATCATATCACTGGCAAAAATGCTTATTTAACCAAGGATATACACACTTTTCTTTAATTTAATTGTATGTTATATTAAACGAGATTTGAATAAAAATATATAACAAATTATGAAAAGATCTATACTACAATAGCAAATATATATTTGTTCTTCTTAGATGGTCTTTTAATGTAATTAAATCTATAATACATATCAGTCAGTTTATATCATTATATTTATTCTCTAAAGAATTTTTAGCTGGTCTATTAAGTAATTTATACATGTAAACTATAGTCTCTATCAGTTAGAATCCTTTAAATGGTCCACTGTAGATCTCATAGGTTTAACACTGTAGAATGTCCACTGGTCGGTCAGACCAAATTCACGTAAATTGTTGACATTTTCTGTTTGTTAAATTGTTGCTTTCTTTTCCCATTTATCTTTCTGCTCCTCTAACTTGTCTATCAGTTTATTTAAAGTATCATCAAGTATTCTTTTGTAATCCCTTTCCATTTTGGGTATCTCTTTGTTCAATTCATCATTTTTTCCCATCTTTGTCTTTTATTATCTGGACTCTTTCTTGACAAATCTCTTACTTTATATTCGCATTTCAAAAAATTAGACTAAGTGCTGGTTAAGTAATTTCAGAACCATTGATAAGATTTGATTCTTTATTGAGAATAAATGTTAGTGAATTGTTATATATACATCACGCGGTCATGAAAACAATCTGACATCGTTGTATATGCTGCGCCAATAAGCTCTATAGGCTATATATATTTCAATTCCAATGAAATGTAATTTATAATTCAAACGATTTTAAAAACAAAATAAATATGTTGAGTAGTACGGATTTTATCTAATACTTTTGCTGTCAGTTTCTAATTTCATTCAATTTTCTGATAATTTGACCGACACGGCTTTATGATTCTTTCCAGGTAAAATGTTTTTAGATTGTTTCTGTATCGAAACCCAACGATAACTATTATAATGACTAATATGACCACAAATAATAGGATTGAAATAATCATCGACCTTCTATGGCTCGTGGTGGCACAATGATTTTCAACATCTTGCTTCATTTTGTAAACTTCGTATGTCGTTGTAAAACTGCCATCATAGAGAAGACACGAATAGTTCCCATGTCTGTCAAGTTTCACTGTTGTGTTGAACAATCATTTCACGAAATTTAAGGAATCGCAATTACAAACAAATGGATTTCCTTCTAGCAGTATTGCTAACGATCCTTTCAACTTGGTATAAGCATGTTCAATATCAGTAGTTTCTTTATTGGTCAGGTACAATATTTTATTGTTTCGGATATCTAGAAAACTAAGTTGGTTAAACTCAGCCAAAGAGATCGGCATAATTGTAAACATGTTTCCTTCCAATATTACAAATCGCAAACTCTGTAGCTGACTTTGAAATGTTATTTTTGAGAATGGCCATTTGAACGCATTTTTCGCAAAGTCTATGTGCTGTAAACTTTTAAGATCATTAAGGAATATCCCGTGGTGGTCATTTTCAAGTCCAGTTCCTAGATAGGAGCTATGCATTATTAACTGTTGTAGATTCACGCATGAACGAAGAATTCTATAATTCAAAACCTGACATTTAAAGTTTGATACATTCAGTACTTTGACATTTTCGAGTCCTTGTATTGTGTAGTTACAATCTTCTAATGTTGTAGACGCTAAATCTAACATCTTCATATGTTTTATTCCAGTGAAGGTAATACTGTTTGGTGATTGTCCACCTTGATGTCCTATAAACGATGCATTTATAAATTCCAGAGAAGCTGGTAATCTAAATAGGACATCTGGTTGACGATAGTTACTTTGGTTATTCAATTTAGTCTGGTTATCAGAAAAAGACAGGTCTTTGATTCTCTTTACGTTGTGATTATGGAGCATTTCGACTTTCCCGTTTCCATAAATAACTCTAATCTCTTCAGATTTGAAAACAAGGTGTAATAGGTTATAACCATCATTTGATGGATATCAAAGTTATTTTCCGCCAAATCTAAGTTTTCCAAACAGTTTTTGTATTTCATTTTCTGTATGGCAGACCCGTCTATAAATTTCAATTGATTACCTCTTAAAGATAAAGTTTTCAAACATATATTTCCGATATATTGAAATAGTTCAGGCGTAATAATATACCCACCATAATAATAAAAAACGGAGGTTAGATCTAGTAAATCCATA
Source organism: Mytilus edulis (assembly GCA_019925275.1). Taxonomy (NCBI): domain Eukaryota; kingdom Metazoa; phylum Mollusca; class Bivalvia; order Mytilida; family Mytilidae; genus Mytilus; species Mytilus edulis. The sequence continues at coordinate 89,376,393 of CM034356.1, read as the reverse complement.
TGTCGGTCTTTAAAGACGTCAAACGACTGCAATGCATTTGACAAAACAAGAGTTTTTACATTTTTAAAATGAAGACTTGAAAGGACTCTCAACGGCAGAAATGTACCGTTTTCAATCCTGTGTAATTTACCTGACAACTTCAACGTCTTCAACGATATATTTTTGAAAGACTTAAACGTATTATTGTGTAATATATGTTTACCATAATCCCAGAAATGCCAGAAATAGTTCAATCGTTTCATTGCCGAAAAGACTGGAGCAAATGTTCCATTAGATGGTCCACCAATTGTCATAACTGATGTAAAATTGACCAAATCTAACCATGACTTTTTTGGATATGTAGAGAGTAAATTATGTGAAATTGTAAGATATCGTAATCCACCAATAGAGGCAAATACGTTACTTCGAAACATCCGCATTGGATTATAGAATAAATTCAAAGATTCTAGTGATACCAAATTTCCAAAAGCTGATTTTTAATAGCAGTTATACTACAGTTGGAAACATCTAGGTGTCGTAGTTGTGAGTATTTAGCGAATGCATGCGCACGCAATATATCAAGGTTATTGTTCGCCAACAGTAAATCAGTTGTATTTTCCAGACATTGCTCTGGTATGAGTTTCATATACTTTGATTGGCAGTCACATATAACACTAGTCTGTCGAAAAGTTATTCCACAGTAACTGTTATTAGAAGCAACCAGAGAAATTAATCTGAAAAGCAGCACAATATGTAAAGCCTTCATTTCGTAGCGGAACCCAAAAACTCAACGGGAACCTAGCTGGTTTTCCCAAATGATTTTAGTACAATTTAATGACTTTTAGTTCGTCATAAATGCATATACAAATATTTATTTATAAAACATAAAGTTAGTGTCGATATTTAAACGTATTTATGATACACCAATTTAGCTGAGTGTAAATATGGGATTGATAGAATAGAAAATAAGGAAAAGGATAAGTATAAATATAAATATACCCCAAAATACTCATAAATACTGGATAATCAATATTTTGATATGAACGTCGCCGATGAGTCTTATGTAGACGAAACGCGCGTCTGGCGTACTAAATTATAATCCTGGTACCTTTAATAACTATTAACTATCATTTAACTTCCCATTGGCAAACTGATGAAAAACAAACCATGCATTCAAGCAGAGGGTAAAAATAGTATTCTGTATTTAGATTTCCACTATACATCATAGTGTTAAATTTTGAACAAAATAATTTTATTGATTACGTTGAAAAAATAAATAAAATTCTTCGCGCGATAAAAAGTTTCTGTTTAAGACAAAATCGCATATGCCTCCTCTTTGAAGTTTTATAGTTGCTCCCTAACGAATTATCCTTAGACAAAAAGAATAGAGAAAAATGAACAAAGAAATATATTACGAATTTTAAGTAAAAAAGTAAGAAAATAATGAATACAGAATTTTAACAAGACACTTTTCTCTGTATATATTAACAGGAATATGGGTATACGTTATTAAAATAGCAACCTAAATATAAAAATAAAAGGAGGAGGTATGATTAGAACCATTTATTTGTAAAACTTAAAATCATATCCCTTCAGAATTATGTCATCCTACTGAGATATCTACTGATAATGTATAAGGGAAAAGGGGGGGGGGCAATTTCAGCGATAACAGTAAGAAATAAACTTATATAATATCAGAAAATATAAAAGCATATAGATCAATTAAAGGTCATTTTCCGCCCATATAACTTAAACAATATTGTTCATTATTACAAGATTTTTCTTCAATATTCCCCGCTTGAAATATTTCACAACAGAGTCATATACAAAAATAAAACGTGAATGATTTACTTTGAGGTATGTGAAGGATCTTCAAAGACAGTTTACGGTATTATATAAGGTTTATAGATGCATGTTTAATCATTTAAATCTCTTTTAAATTATATATTTAAAAAGAAAACAAACCAAACAAAGTCAAAAGGAGACCTTATCATTGTCTTAATCATGTGCGAAATAAAAGAGTCGTGTGTCCTCTTGTTTCCTAGTAGAAGCACATTGGCACAATATTATCTTCTTAGTCAGCTTAGTACAGAAAACCATCAACATTATGTTATTTATTTTATGGCTTATGTCTGGTAAATGTTTTCAAAAACATAATTTTATCAAAACATAGATTAGACTAACAATATTTTAAGTTTGATATAATTATAAAAAAGAGATGATTTCAGCTTCCCAATTGTGAACTTTCCATTTCTATGTAGAAACATTCTATCAGCGCCTGTCAATACAGAGAATATATCTCCGAATGATTCGATATTCCCGTGCCTGATTTCCTTTATAGAGGTTTGCTGCTCACAAGGAAGCTATTAAACCAAGAGTTCCAAATGGTAAAGTTGATGGTATCGGATATGTTCCTTATGACATAATTACAATCTGTCCCCTTTCTCGATTGTGATTTACCGAATTTGAATATTTAAAATTCCCTGTAACATATACACGCATAAGGATAATAGTTACGCTGAAAGGTGCCAGGAAGTGCTATTCTGCGTAGTTCTTGACACCCAGTTACAACGGTGTCCTATAAACAACAACACAACAAAACCGAAGTACTTAGTAAATACAAGTAATTCCTGAAACAGCTCAGTTATTACCAGTAATCACTAATTTTAAAATGAATTTTTACACCTATTTACTAACTGTTAAAACAATGTTGAAATATGGTAAGTAAACACCATTTACATTTTTTTATGTCTTTATGTGTTTTTACAAGGGTGGTCTACTACATTTGAAAATGCCACCAAGTCAGGAATATGATCGACAGTTCTTGTCTATTCATTTTTGATGCGTTTTGTTATTTGATTTTGCCATGTGATTATAGACTTCCCGAATTGATTTTCCCCTGAGTTCAGTATTTTTATGATTTTACTTTCTACAGGTTTTATTTTAACCTTTACATGGGAAGTGTACAGTTTTGTAAGACTTTTTACATGCAAAGTTGGAATTTTTTATGATTTTTACATTTGCTCCAGTGTTTTCGGCTTTAAAACGATTGGACTATTACCGGAATTTCTGGGATTATGAAAAACACATTTAACACAATGATACGATTGAAAGAGGAAATAAAGAGTCTCAACTTGAAATATTCCGTTAAAGACTTTGCATTTGTCCATATATACTCAGTATTGAAAAGAGTATTTTCTATCGTTGAGATTGGAAGGTTTAATATTGGGTTTGTTTACAGGAATTACAGAAAAAACTATAATAAAAAGAAATTGACTTTCGTACGAGGAAGTAATAAAAGCTTAATATTGTGTCTTCTTTCTGTGGCTCTTTGACAATCAGTTCCAAAATTTCGAAATGTTTTCCGGTTCCGTGTATGTTGCATTTTAATTTTCCCTTAATTATTTGAAGTAACTTTTGTGTGTATTCTTCACGGCCGACACTCGGCTAACCGAGAGATTGGTCGGTTAATCTATATTGAGTATGCGGCTATATCGGCAGTGGGTCTGTTAATCGGGTTGGCTAAAGTCTGTTAATCAGGTGTTATCGAGAAAATCATTGAAAACTCAGAATGTTTCATTGTATAACCTTTTAAATATATGTTTATCATAAAAAATATTTATGTCTGACAAAACTATTCAATGTACTGAATCCAGTGGTGTAATTATTATTTTTTTAGCTTCTATGTACGATCTGTAAAATGAAAAGGCAAATTACTCATCAGTAAATTTATACACATTTTACACACACAAAATGTACACAAAATGACACTTGGGTTGAATTTACTTCCATGCACTATTTTGAACATCGAAAAAAGACAGGCATTATGAGTGTTAACCAAATTGATATCATTTTGTGAAAAATCTACACGAAAATCTGTATTTTGGTGACATAAATCAATCTTTATTAAAAACCTGGTCTGTTAATGGGTCGGATGTATAAAACTCGGTCTGTTAATTAGTCTGTTAAGGGTTATGAATGACAATAAAAGTATAATTTTATTACTTTATGGTGTGTTCATTTGGTAGGCTCAAGACGAGCGGCTAAAATATACGGAAACAACACTTGAGCAATGGAACATAAAATATATACGGAAACAAAACATGAGCAATGGAATATAAAATATACGGAACAAAACACATGAACAATAACAATGTAGGCAATGGATATTGAAAATTGATAAAATGGTTTCAAAAAGTGTTAAATTAAAGTAAAATTGATTTTATCAGAGAATGGTCGCATATATCATGTGGATTCTGTTTAATTGTCATGAATGACACCAATTTGTCATCTACATTGGTAACCAGTATATAAATCAGAGATTAACGTCGTAATGTAATTAAACATCAGTATATTGGGATGCCTAAATATAAAGAATAGAGAAAGAATAATGGGTAAGATAAATAAAATGTAGAGAAAAGTAACATAACCATTTAAAGAATACATAAATAACCCCCCCCCCCCCCCCCCCCCAAATCCGTACCCTCATGGTATACACGAGAATCTGGATGGAGATACAGAATACAAAATAAAAGATAAGGACAGTAGAGAGTGATGCATTGTTAAAAAAGAGAAGAAAACAAATTGTTTAAGAATAAAGACATGAACCCCCCCCCCTGGGTGTTGAAACAGTAACGGATTGCGATGTGCTCATATTGGTGACAAATGCTTGACGTTTACATGTGGACACCTGCAGTTCTCCTCTGCACATATGTAGAAAGGGAACTAAACGGAATAAAATCAACCAAAGGTAGCTGCATTCGCTCCTTTCCATTTACTTCTTTAGAATGATTTGTAAACAACAGATGATTAAGTAATACAAGAAAAAAAAACAATTGGATGATGCTGAGGAATTAGGATTAAGGTGGTACCGAACACTTTCACTAAAATCAATGTGGTTCGTTTCATTTGGATAAAATTTTGACAAAGTATTTAATTTGAACTTTTAACAGAAATATAAAAATTTCAAAAAATTTGAACCAACCGTTTTGTCAGAGAAATTAACTGGTTATATAGCAGTTTGACAAACACCAATTTTGATCTTCGGGAAGCTTATTATTTCCTTTACAACACAACGAAATTAAAACGTATCACTGACTTTACAGAGTTATCTCCCTGTAGTGTTGGGTACCACCTAAACGTCCAGTGACAAATGTCATGTGCATATGAAAACGATAACACGTAATATATGTACCCTGTGTTGTATTAGAAAGACACATTCAATCGGATTTGAGTACATGCTACTTTGAGCAGACACAAAAATTAAGGCTGATTGAAATCGTTAATAATAAATTCATGCATATTCCAGCGACCAACCCAGATCACGCTATATTGAAGTGACACACTCTTGAGTAAAATGCAAAGAAAGTCAAAATAAAAATGCTTTTACTGGAAGGATAGTGTTGCATCGTATTATTATTTTTTGTCGAGCCTTCGACTTTAGTCGAAAAAGCGAGACTAAGCGATCCTACATTCCGTCGTCGTCGGTGTCGTCGTCGGCGGCGTCCACAAATATTCACTCTGTGGTTAAAGTTTTTGAAATTTTAATAACTTTCTTGAACTATACTGGATTTCTAACAACCTTGGACAGAAGCTTGTTTATGATCATATTAAGATAGTATCCAGAAGTAAATTTTGTAAAAATAAAATTCCATTTTTTCCGTATTTTACTTATAAATCATGGACTTAGTTTGGTCTATGGGGAAACATTACATTCACTCTGTGGTTAAAGTTTTTAAAGTTTTAATAACTTTCTTAAACTATCCTTAGTTTGTACCAAACATGGACAGAAGTTTGTTTATGATCATAAGATAGTATCGAGAAGTAAATTTTGTAATTAAGTAAATCCATTTTTTTCCGTATTTTACTTTTGAATGGACTTAGTTTTTCTGCGGGGAAACATTACATTCACTCTGTGGTTAAAGTTTTTAAAAATTTAATAACTTTCTTAAACTATCCTGGGTTTGTACCAAACTTGGACAGAAGCTTATTTATGATCATAAGATAGTATCCAGAAGTAAATATTGTAAAAAGAAAACTCCATTTATTCTGTATTTTACTTTTAAATGGACTTAGATTTTCTTCCAGTTAACATTACATACAGTCTGCAGTTAAAGTTTTCAAAACATTTATTAGATTCATTCACTATCCTAAATTTTTACTAAACTTGGACAGAAGCTTCTTACAATCATAAGATAGTATCAAGAGGAATATTTTTATTGATTTTTTCCCTCATTTTTGTTGAGCCTGCGATTTACAGCAAAAGTAGGCGAGACACTGGGTTCCGCGGAACCCTTACAATATTTTTTTTTACTCAAGAACATCTCATTTTTAACATTTTCAATGGGAAAATATAAAGGTAGCACAACTATTTTCGTGGCTAAATAACTCTTAACTGACACAATTTCAATTGTCCAACCCATTAACAGACTTTATTCACATAATTTTCACTAAAACGTGGTATTACTCACGTTTATATTACAATTATGAAATATTTACTAATGTCAATTTATATTTAAGAACCAAAGTAGTATTTTGTGTCTTTTGAATGATATCTAAAATTGTTTGTTTCGCCTTTTATTAAAAAAATTGCTATGCGTGTAATCATAAATACTACATACTTGCGCGACGCCTTTTACTTTTACTGAAAACTGCGCAGACTATGAAATGTTTTTAAAGGTGGAAAATGTTCTTTGATAGATATCATTTTGTCAGACACTTTTCTTTTTTATTATTTAATTCTTATAATATGCCAAAAATCTGTATATTTGATCGAGTTTAACATTAAATTGTGCGTTTTACCCTTAACAGACGTATAGCCAACCCGATTAACAGACCCACTGCCGATATAGCCGCATACTCAATATAGATTAACCGACCAATCTCTCGGTTAGCCGAGTGTCGGCCGTGTTCTTGCTCTTGATTTAAAGACATCTGTACCAGAGCCGCTTTTCTACAGTATGTCAGTTGTTTAGTGCATGGAACTGCTCACTTGGTATTAGAATAAAGACTAGATTAGCATAAAACGTTTTAAGTGTTATAGCTGCTGTAGGTTTTTTTACATAAATTTTAAATAAAAAAGAAAGAATTTATTTTATATTAATTCCCTGAATGTAATCAGCGAATCTGTAAATTAGATCTTAATTATTTCAGGGATTTTGTAAAATCACTAGTCAAAATCAGAGATTTTATAAAATCACTAATCAGTTCAGTTATTTTACAAATTCCCTGTAATTTCAGTGATTTTACAAAATGCCTGATTTTTCTGGGATTATGAAAAACACATTTAACACAATGATACGATTGAAAGAGGAAATAAAGTCTCTCAACTTGAAATATTCCGTTAAAGACTTTGCATTTGTCCATATATACTCAGTATTGAAAAGAGTATTTTCTATCGTTGAGATTGCTTTCAAGCCTTTCATTTAAAGATGTAAAAACTCTGGTTTGGTGAAATACATTACAGTCGTTTTACGCCTTTAAAGCATACGATTTTTATTGCGTCTTACACTTATAGAAGCGAATAATCTTAGCTACTTTATCTAAATATTGTGTAAAAACGTTAATTATGAGCTATGAAAGTCAAGTGGCTCGAGCATGTTACTGAGGAAGTTTTAAAAAAATGCAAAGGAATATTTTAACAGTGGGTTAGATTTCATTAGTCTTTACTATCTATAGATTAACAACTTTTAGTTATATTTATAATTTAGAATCATCATTGAAGGAGGAGTGCGATTGCACAGTTAATTAATTGTATTGATGTGCCATTTGTATGCAAGATTGACATTCCTTTGTTTTATGTGCCAATTCGAAAAAGTTATGCGAGTATTGTCTCCCTATAACAGGTTCATTAATTTAATATAATTAAGTTTAGGTTTCTGATATAAATTTGAATAGTGACAAAATTTATCAATTCAATATATTTCAGTTTTTGTTATTGGTGTATCAAAAACATTGATGTACGAATAGATGCTTTATTTCCATAAAATGGGCTCACAAGGAGCATAATATAATATCATTGTAATATAATATTCTTTTACAAATATAATAAACAACACATAGTTACAAACACACATAAGAAACAACAGTTTTCACATGAATATAATCTCATAAATTTGAAACGTTTAAAATGATAACATACCAATATAAAGAACCGTTCATCATTTTTGAAAAAGACTATGATTGCAATTCATATTATTTATCTTCCCTTCATGATAGATTGATTGGGAAATGAACCAGAGTTATCTAAAGGTAATCACAGAGAGGGACTAGCAAGCAATTTTTAATTGTAGCTTATTTAACGTTAAAACAACTTTCCACTATAAACAAATGTTACTTTATACAAATATAAGGACCTTGTTAGCTAAATCTTCAAATTTTATTAGATATTATGAATTTTTATTACAATAGATTAATATGCTACTTTAAAGACCGATATGTCCATGGATTTATGAGTTTTGAACAGCGGTATACTACTGTTGCCTTTATTTATATGTGGATGTAATAAATCTTAAAATCAGTTTTTAATTATTATGGTGAGTATACTATTACGTCTGATCTATTTGGAAATATATGCTTGAAAACAAATTTAAATTGATGGGTCTGCCATAAAGAAAATGAAATAAAAAAATTGTTTGGTAAACCATGTCAGATTTAACGAGAAATGACTTTGATACCCGCCAAATACTGATTATAATCTATTGTATGAATGTTGTTAACTTTTCAAATCTGAAGAGAATTGACTTTTACCAATTTGACGGGAACAGAAATGTCAAAATCTTCAATTACCACTACAAACATAGGACAAAAAAGATGTATTTTCCTTACCCCAAGGTTTAAAAGGATAACCGAAGTAGCTATGGTAAAGCGTATTTCCTATTACTTTTACCAGCTTCTCTGGATTTGTAAAAGGATCATTTATAGTAGGTCATGGCGGGAAGTCAAGTCTTACATTAAAAGGGTAAAATGTTTGATCTAACTAACATCTGAAAATTGCAACTTCACAATAAAAGGATTCGAAAGTGTTAAAAAAAACCTTTTTTTTGTAATATATATTTTATTATTTTCATATCATTTTCAAATCTCATCTACAAATAAAGATGCACAAACAGATTATTCTTCTATAACTCCTAAACATATAGTTAACCATACTTGTTACAAATTATAAAATACAAAGTCAATAACAGAATACAGAATACATCTGCATTGAGCTCTATTTTTAATAATATTATCAATGTTTGACCATTTTTCTTTTATTCTTATTGCTTTATTGGTAGAGCACAAACTCATAGAGACCATGTCAACCCTATAATAATAGTTAAGCCATTCAATTTTAAAAAAAAACCTGTGTGTAACTGTTTCAAGAAATATCACAAACCATTTAAAATAGTTAATTTTGAAGAATTTTAAGGCATTCAGAAAACAGGAAATAAATCATTTGAAATTTTTTATCCTGAAACAGTATACGCACATATATTACGCAAACAATCTAACTAAATGATACTATCAAAATAGATTTAAATTGTGTTTTAATATAATTGAAGGTTATGTTCATTTTTAAGCCATACAAACTTCCATTTAAACATTTATATCTGTACGTTCCTTAAAAAAATATATTGGTGCAGTAACAATTTCCTGACAGTTGTTATGAAAATTCTCTTTTTTGAAAACATAATAACTCCACAAAATTAAAATTTTGGTTTTGTTTTTTTTTTTGTGTTTGTTTTTTTTTGTTGGTCCGTTGCTATTGAAATTCACCACAAATGTAAACAGTAAGTTATTTTTTTATGTTATGAAGTTGTTATACTTTGGAGACGTTTTAGCCACACTTCAAGTTCGTCCTCAGGTCGTTTGTGCCGCACAACCAGTTCGTCCTTCTTTTTCGTGTTTTTCTTATGCTTAAATTGGTTTTGACAGAAATTTGTTTTGGAAAGGAATATGCTTGACAAAAAAGTATTTTGACCAAAAAAAACCCAATTAAATGAAAAATTAATAATATAAAAAGAAATAAAAACTGTTAAAAGATGATATAAAAAAGTATATGACCAAACAAAATTATAATAAAAGAGGGGCGAAAGATAACAAAGGTTCATTCAACCTCATAGATCGAAAATAAACTGACAACCCCATGGCTACAAAATGAAAGGAAATAAAAGTACACAAGAAACAAAATAGAAAACTTAAGACTTAGCAACACGAACCCGATCAAAAGCTGTGGGTGATCTCAGAAGGTCTGAAAGGATAATCAGATCCTGCTCCACATGGGCACCCGTGTAAAATCAGGGATTTTGTAAAATCACTGGAATTTCAGGGAATTTGTAAAATCACTGAACTGATTAGTGATTTTATAAAATCCCTTATTTTGACTAGTGATTTTACAAAATCTTTGAAGTAATTAAGATCTTTTTTACAGATTCGCTGATTACATTCAAGGAATTTATATAAAATAAATTCTTTCTTTTTTATTTAAAACTTATGTGAAAAAAACCTACAGCAGCTATAACACTTAAAGCGTTTTAGATTATTCTAGCCTTTATTTTAATACTAAGTGAGCAGTTCCATGCACTAAACAACTGACATCAAGTAGAAAAGGCTCTGGTACAGATGTCTTTAAATCAAGAGCAAGAATACACACAAAAGTTACTTCAAATAATTAAGGGAAAATTAAAATGCAACATACATGGAACCGGAAAACTTTTCGAAATTTTGGAACTTACTGTCAAAGAGCCACAGAAAGAAAACAAAATAATTAGCTCTTATTACTTCCTCGTATGAAAGTAAATTCCTTTTTATTAAAGTTTTTTTCTGTAATTCCTGTAAAAAAAACCCACTATTATATGACCAGGTTGTTGGTCACCTCCGTCATATTAATTAGTTTCTGGGGGAAACTAGCGGTAGTTGAGATGAAATCCAAATTGCTGGAAAGTTTACATATTTATTTCACATCCATATATTTCAAATATTAAAACATAACTGAATAACAACATACAAACAAATATAAAATACAAATTCAAAAGACTGATTGACATACGGAAAATGAACCAATCAAATATCTTTTTATTAAATAATATCAATTCGCGTTTTGCCGAAAGCGGGGATTACGGATTAAAAACATGCTTCGTATAAGTTTGTCAAGAATGGCTTTCGGCAGTTATCACTTAGTGTCAAATTATCTATATTCTTTAATAAATAAATTTGGTGTATTTACTGTCATCTGATTGGTTAAAAGAATTAGCTTTATTTTCAATGTTATCAATTTTTATGAAGACACGCCCACTCTAACGATGTGTATCCATACGCAAACATCTGTGTACGTTGTTATTCGTATTAATATATATCTTTGAGCCTAATTTTCGATAGAAATTTATTTATAATGAATGGCAATAATTTATTTTGAATTTATTGAACCATAAAATTAATTTTTGACTCTTCACATTTAACATAATCCGCTTCGCGGATTATTCAATGTGAAGAGTCAAAAATTAATTTTATGGTTCAATAAATTCAAAATAAATAACAGCCATTCATTAATTACAAAACCTTTTATCTTAAAGACGGATATAAATCTTTGATAAATTAATTAATTTAAATGAAAGGATTATAGTTAAGTGTAAAATACAAGTAACTTTTGAATAGCGTAAAATACAATAAACTAATAAATGATTAAAACGCAATAAGGACTCGGAATAATAATAAAAAGCATAGATTAAAGAAATATACAAAATCCTAAATGTGAACTTTGAACGTACAATTGTCGGGTCATAATACACTAGTTCTAGCTATAGTCATGATAGTGGTAGCACAATACAAAGATTTTATCCCTCCAAATCCCCAGTTTTGAAATGCTGTAACTTTCGTTATATTGCTTGCAAATTTATAATAGTGGTAACTATGGATAGCTAACAGGTTACTCCTTCAAATTAACGCAATATTAGTATTATACAACAATTATGTAATCAATTATAACGATAACTGTGTCTACAAAATTTTACAACAAATTTCCACTTTCAGTTGAAATTAGCTTCTTCATGGATCCCCCAAGAAGGTTGATTTTATTATATGTTGTTCCTTGTGTCATTATCTACAAAACAGTGTCTCAGATTTTGCATAGAATGTATAGGTAAAATTTTACATCTAATCAAACAATCTCTACTTTTATGTGGTAGGTATGTTTACATATATTACAGATTTATGAAAGAATGGAATACGTAAGCGATAATTTGAGACACCTTTTTGAAGCTCCTGCTGTGTTGATTAAGGTAACGCTGAAATTTCTTGTGTAGCTATAGAGATGGAAGAGCTAAATTCATTCAAGTGAACTAACCAAGATTTAGCCAATAATTGCATAATAATTGATTACACAATGATTGCATAACAAAAATATTGCATTGATTTAAAAGATTATTATTTTATTTATCTGTATATACCTCTTTTATTAATTTATATGCAGTTTTAAGAAAGTTACAGCATTGTAAAGGTTGGGGATTGGAAGTAAAAAAATCTTTGCATTGTGCTTCCTTAATACCTTAAACAAATACATTTCAAAATCATTAGTGATCATTAGCCTATTTTTATAATAAGAAAACACATTTTTAATAGCATGTTAAACTTGTTATCAGGGATTTTACAAAACCCCTAGCTCTATTTTCAGTGATTTTGTAAAATCCCTAACAGTATTAGTATTAGGAATTTTACAAAACCACTGAAACTGTTAGTTACTTTACAAAATCACTAATTAGTCCAGTGATTTTACAAAATCCCTGATTTTACAAATTCCCTGTAACATATATATATGGGATTTATAGAATAGAGAATAATGGATAGAATAATTAAAAATCGGCCTAACAATAAAGACAATCAATCAATCAATAAATACTTTCAAATGATCATTAAACATAAAGAATAGAGAATAAGTTAACGGAGATAGTATATAGACCATAAAGAATTCCAGCCAGACCCTTTTCTCTGAATATAAATACCAGTGATGATGGGTATACGTTATTGAGACAGCAATGAAAGAAGGAGTGTGGTAATAGCCACATTTTTTTTTTGCATCTAAAACTGCAATTAGTAAATTTCTATCCATTTAAAATTATGCGACTTTTCTATTTTTACCCTTGTATAGTTCAGTTGGTTTTTTTCATCTTAACCGATATTGTAATTGACCCCAACAGATGACATTTCTATTTTCTAGACAGAATATAAGATTAGTGTGTTAAAAAAACCACTGTTATAATAGTAGAACAAATATTAAAACGGCAGACGCACATTTCTTCTGCTGAAGACTCATCAGTGACGCTCAGATCAAAATAGTTATAAAGCCAAACCAGTACAAAGTTAAAGAGCATTGAGGATCCAAAATTCAAATAGGTTGTGCCAAATACGGCTAAGGTAATATATTCTTGGGATAAGAACATCCTTAGTTTTCTTTATCCCACATTTTAATATATCACCATCCCAAATGTGGTTGACCGATACGATATGTCAGTGTCTCAACTGAAGCTGTAGCGGCATGTTTTTTTTTAATTTTTCGATCTTTAGATACCGGAATAGTAGTCTAATATCTCATCTTACCGAGTGTCCTTAGCCCGATTGTGGAATTTTAACTGTGTATTACTTCGCATGGTGCTGATACATGATTAGCAGCAGAGACTTACCCTTTCAATACATCCTATCTCCGTCCTGATGAGTTCATGCTTGTACCTTAGTTGTTGTAACTTACTTTTAATTGTCTTTTTAATAGATTTGAGAAATTTGAACATTGGTAAACTACTGTTGACTATATGAATTTTTTTTAAATTGGCGTTCCATAATAACATATTGTGAAAGATGAGACTAATAAGATCATAACATAATATCAGTGAAATCGACTTTTAATTATTCTGTTCCGTTATAAGCGATTGATACGATATTCCCGTGCTTGCATTTCCTATCATAATTTTCTTGATAGAGGGTTGCTGTTCTCAAGGAAGCTATTAAACCAAGAGTTCCAAGTGGTGAAGTTGAAATTATCCCTTCGTAAATTTTACGGAAGCAATCACGAGTTGGTTAACCGTTATGGAATAACCGTTTCACAAATGATATCGGATATGTTCCTTATGTCATAACTATAATCCCCTTCCCTTTCATGAATGTGACCTACCAAATTTGACTATTTACCGGATTAGTTATCACAGAAGCAACACGACGGGTGCCACATGAGGAGCAGGATCTGCTTACCCTTCCGGAGCACCTGAGATCACCCCTATCCTTTTTGTGGGGTTCGTGTTGCTTATTCTTTAGTTTTCTATGTTGTGTCATGTGTACTTTTGTTTGTCTGTTTGTCTTTTTTTCATTTTTAGCCATGGCGTTGTCAGTTTATTTTCTATTTATGAGTTTGACTGTCCCTCTGGTATCTTTCGTCCCTCTTTTACATAGGTGTGAATCTGTCTATAGACATATCATCATTGTTGCTGCCTTATCACAGTCACATATGTATAAAACTGTCCCAAGTAAGATATTTCATCTATAATTGTCACTGTGAGTCGAATACTGCCCCATATGTATGTTCCTGTCCCAAGTTAGAAATTTCATTAGTGATTGTTGCTGTTAAACTCCGTCATATACTTTCATATGGCAATCACATAATTAAACATCGTCATTGTCCTAATAGTATAACACTGCGATCTATTTATGTACATAACCCAAGTCTGGAATTCTACCAGTGATTGTCGGCAGTTTAGAACTAATTACCAATTAAGGGAAAACGGTAGTATTAAATTTTCCCAGCATTAGGTTGGCCTTTTTTGTACCCAAGGCAGGTGAAGGAAGTCAAATTAGGAGCGCTGTGATTGGATGTAAGGGTACAATATATTTTTTTATTTATCTATGAATAACTGCAGTGTGTATATTTACAATATAAATTTTAAAACCTATTGAAATATTTTCTAGAGAATTATTCGAAAAGACTTGCAAAATTTCATAAATTTGGTGCAAAATGACGGTGGGCATGGATAACATAAACAAGCTCCGTTGGAAGTTGGTCATGATACTATTTGGCTTTAATTTTTAAAACAGAATAATAAAGTACTAACACAGCATATAACTGTTTTATCCAGGTTTTTATCTTAAAAAGTGGTAAATTTAGAAAATGTTAACATTGTCGCCTATGGCAGAATAAATAGTACCGTTTTCCCTATACTGAAGATAGCAAGGGAAATCAAAGTCACTCAAACTTCAATTCTTTTATACTATTTTGAAGCTTTTGATTAGTACATTTGATTTTTATCACAAAGAATAGAAATTTTTCACTGAGAACAATACTGTGTTGAGAAAAGTGCTGAGTCATCATGATAGGTCAAATTGATTGGTAATGATTTAAAACTTTATTCTAGGATGTCAATACTAACTATATTGTGTAAAATGCACCATATTATAGTTCTTTTGAATTTGATTTCACCTTTCACAATGATTTTTTCAATTGGAAACACCAGAATTCAAATCGCGACAAATATTTTTTACTGAAATGTTTGCCTTTTTTGCTGCGTAATTCCCTAAATGTATAACTTGGGTATTTCTGTAAACATAATCTATTAAAATGGGAAATTGTCTGGTTTAGTTTGTACTGTTTATGGAATTAGGCAATATTTGGTCACATTGGAAGCATTTTCAGTGTTAGAATTGTTCATCTAAGAAAAAAAGAGGCCCACTTGAGGCTAAATTTCCATAGAATTTATACTCTCCTGTGTAAAGAATTGTTCACATTCTTGATAATTCATGCAGCAAATATTTCAAAAGTGCTTCATTTTGTAGTTTCTTTCTTTTATTATATCAGACATAAATAATTTTTCATTTCCTACTGTTTGAAAGGACTTTTGTTGGAAATTAATACTCCCAAGGGACATAATTCAGCTTTTTCATTGATTAATACAGGCAACAAAGGCAACTTAACAGCTGAGTAGTTTGCATATTTAATGTTTAAAGTGTCTAATATCTTTGTTTTCATCATCTCAAGACAGAATAATAGATTTTATAACAAGCTCTGAAATTTTGAACCACATTATGGCATATACTAAAGCATGGAATGGAGATTAGTATGAAAAATCTTGAATTTGTGCATTTGTTGTAAATTTTTGATTAAATGAATACAAATTGAATGGAACTGTCCATTTTATCTGTTTAAATGGAACTATTTATCATTCTTTTTAAATAAGATAAGATATGATTGGATACAGGTTGTTTATTAAGGCTTTTCTGAAAGAAGTAGAGAATGAGGTAAACCAGCATGTAGGGGTGGGGACATAAAATGATCTATGTTTCTTTAAGTAATGGGGACATACAAGTATTTATTATAGCCAAGGTTTTCACAATAGCCCAGTATTGCATTAATAATGTCATAAGAATTCTTTATATCTTTATGTCACAGTATAGGGAAAACGGTAGTATTAAATTTTCCCAGCATTAGGTTGGCCTTTTTTGTACCCAAGACAGGTGAAGGAAGTCAAATTAGGAGCGCTGTGATTGGATGTAAGGGTACAATATATTTTTTTATTTATCTATGAATAACTGCAGTGTGTATATTTACAATATAAATTTTAAAACCTATTGAAATATTTTCTAGAGAATTATTCGAAAAGACTTGCAAAATTTCATAAATTTGGTGCAAAATGACGGTGGGCATGGATAACATAAACAAGCTCCGTTGGAAGTTGGTCATGATACTATTTGGCTTTAATTTTTAAAACAGAATAATAAAGTACTAACACAGCATATAACTGTTTTATCCAGGTTTTTATCTTAAAAAGTGGTAAATTTAGAAAATGTTAACATTGTCGCCTATGGCAGAATAAATAGTACCGTTTTCCCTTAACCATGTCAGTGATTAGTCCTGACACCGACAAATATTTATGTTTCTATTTTGAGTCGTTGTTTCAATACTGTCACATATTAACATAACTGTGCTAAGTGACAAATCTCCTTTTTTGTTTTAAATACAAACATTTTAATAGCATAGAAACCCATTTAATGTAAATAAATAATCATATCACTGGCAAAAATGCTAATTTAACCAAGCATATATAAACTTTTCTTTTATGTAATCATATGTTATATTAATCGAGATTTGAATAAAAAATTATAACAAATTATGAAAAGATCTAATCTACAATAGCAAATATATATTTGTTCTTCTTAGATGGTCTTTTTATGTAATTAAATCTATAATATCTATCAGTCAGTTTTGATTCTCTAAAGAATTTTTAGCTGGTCTATTAAGTAATTTATACATGTAAACTATAGTCTCTATTAGTTAGAATCCTTTAGTTGGTCCACTGTAGATCTCATTCGTTTAACACTGTAAAATGTCCACTGGTCGGTCAGACCAAATTCACGTAAATTGTTGACATTTTCTGTTTGTAAAATTGTTGCTTTCTTTTTCCATTTATCTTTCTGCTCCTCTAACTTGTCTATCAGTTTATTTAAAGTATCATCAAGTATTCTTTTGTAATCCTTTTCCATTTTGCGTATCTCTTTGTTCAATTCATAATTTTTTTCCATATTTGTCTTTTATTATCCTGTCTCTTTCTTGACAAATCTCTTACTTTATATTCGCATTTTTAAAAACGATACTAAGTGCTATTTAAGTAATTTGAGAACCATTGATGAGATTTGATTCTTTATTGAGAATAAATGTTAGTGCTTTGTTATATATACATCATGCGGGCATGAAAACAATCTGACATCGTTTTACATGCTGCGCCAATAAGCCTTCTATATATTTCAATTCCGATGAAATGTAATTTATAATTCAAACGATTTTAAAAACAAAATAAATATGTTAAGTAGTACGGATTTTATCTAATACGTTTGCAGTCAGTTTCTAATTTCAACATCTTGCATTTTTTTGTAAACTTCGTACGTCGTTGTAAAACTGCCATCATAGAGAAGACACGAATAGTTCTCATGTCTGTCAAGTTTCACTCTTTTGTTGAACAACCATTTCACGAAATTTAAGGATTCGCAATTACAAACAAATGGATTTCCTTCTAGCCGTATTGCTAACTGTCCTTTCAACTTGGTATAACCTCGTTCAATATCATTAGTTTCTTTATTGGTCAGGTACAATATTTTATTGTTTCGGATATCTAGAAAACTAAGTTGGTTAAAATCAGCCAAATAGATCGGCATAATTGTAAACATGTTTCCTTCCAATATTAAAAATCGCAAACTTTGTAGCTGACTTTGAAATGCTAATTTTGAGAATTGCGATTTGAATTTATTTCTTGCAAAGTCTATATGTTGTAAACCTTTTAGATCTTTAAGGAACACACCTTGGTGGTCATTTTCAAGTCCAGTTCCCAGAGAGGAGCTATTCATTATTAACTGTTGTAGAGTCACGCATGAACGAAGAATGCTATAATTCAAAACCTGACATTTAAAGTTTGATACATTCAGTACTTCGACATTTTCGAGTCCTTTAAATGTGTAGTTACAATCTTCTAATGTTGTAGACGCTAAATCAAACATCTTCATATGTTTTATTCCAGTGAAGGTTATACTGTTTAGTGAATGTCCGCTCTGGTATCATATAAATGATGCATTTATAAATTCCAGAGAACTTGGCAAGCTTAAACTGAAATCTGATTTACGATAGTTACTTTGGTTATTCAATTTAGCCTGGTGGTCAGGGAAATACAAACTTTTGGTTCTCGTTCCGTAGTGATAATGGACCATTTTGACATGTATGTTTCCATCACATTGAAATAAGTCTATTCTCTTCAGATTTGAAAACAAGGTGTAATAGGTTATAACCATCATTTGATGGATATCAAAGTCATTTTCCGCCAAGTCTAAGTTTTCCAAACAGTTTTTGTATTTCATTTTTTGTATGGCAGACCCGTCTATTAATTTCAATTGATTACCTCTTAAAGATCAAGATTTTAAGCATATGTTTCCGATATATATTGAAATAGTTCAGGCGTAATAATATACTCACCATAATTATAAAAAACGGAGTTTAAACCTATGACATCCATATGTCGGTCTTTAAAGACGTAAAAAGACTGCAATGTATTTGATAAAATCAAAGTGTTCATATCTGAAAAAAGAAGGCTTGAAAGGACTCTTAACGGCAGAAAGGTACTTTTTTCAATCCTGCGTAACTTTCCAGACAACTGCAACGTTTTTAAAGAGATATTTTTAAAAGACGTAAACGTATCATTGTGTAAAATACTTTTGCCATAATCCCAGAAATGCCGGAAATAGTTTAACCGTTTCATTGCCGAAAACACTGGAGCAAATGTTCTGTTGGATAGTCCACCATTTGTCATGACTGTTGTAAGATTTATAAAATCCGACCATGAATCTTTTGAATATGTAGAGAGTAAATAATGTGAAATTGAAAGATATTGTAATCCACCAATAGAGGCAAATACGTTACTTCGAAACATCTGTATTGGATTATGGAATAAATTCAATGATTCTAGAAATACCAAATTTCCAAAAGCTGATTTTTCGATAGCAGTTATATTACAGTTGGAAACATCTAGGTTTCGGAGCTGTGTATATCTAGCAAAGGCTAGCCCATGCAAGATACCCAGGTTATTGTTCGCCAACAGTAATTCAGTTGTGTTTTTCAGACAGTGATCTGGTATGAGTTTTCTATACTGTGATTGACAGTCACATATAACACTTCCTGGTCGAATCGTTACTCCACAGTTATATGAATCCACAAGAGAAATTAATGTATAAAGCAGAACAATATTTATAGCCTTCATTTTTAGTCGAACTAAAAACGCAACAACAAACTAACTGGTGTCCCGAATGATCCAGGTACAATTTAAAGACTTTAATTTCGGCATAATCGCATGAAAAAATATATATGTGTTACATAATACAGCTATTGTTGATTATTTAAAAGTGTTCATGATTCACAACTTTATCTGGATGAATAGATGTGATTTACATTATAGAGAATATTGGAATGAATAAATCAAAAAGATAAAAAAAATATATGCATCTCTTCCCCTCCAAAAAAAAAATTATTCGTAAACATAAAGAATAGAGAATAATGAAATGAAATAGTGTGGAATAAAACGGTTAACGAAAAAGAATGAAGAATTCCATTTAGACTTTTTTCCCTAAATATAGACAACAGTGTTTTTGGGATTACTTTAATGAGACAGTAATATAAAAACAAAAGTGGAAGGAGGAGATATATGATAATTAAGAGCCACAAAAGTAAAATCATATTTCTTCAAAAGTATATGCTCTTTTTTTTTGATAAATGAATATGGTGGTCCAATTCAAAATAATATATGCAAGTATAAAGGGTGAGTAATTTATACAAAATCGTAAATTATAAAAACATGTATCAATTCAATATAAAAAAGAAGATGTGGTATGATTGCCAATGAGACAACTGTCCACAAGAGACCAAAATGACACAGACATTAACAACTATAGGTCACCGTTACAAGTTCATGTCCCGGCCAACTTACTGAAAGATTTACATATATAAGCTATGTTTTATTATTGAAAACCTTTTAAATTTTGTTTTTAGACTCTTATATTCAAATTCCAAACAACAATCTTTCTATTTTTACGTTTTGATTGATTTTTGTTTGGTTACCTTAACCGACATTATTATATACGCTTTACAGTGCTAGACAGGAATATAATTATCTTTTCGTGAGAAAATCGGTTATATATGGTCCTGGTAGGTATTTAAATTCTAGTTCTTATATCATGTATCAGACCACTGCAGATGTTATGAATGTTTAATATCATTAATTTTTTTTAAAACTTTCAACATTTATAAACACACATTTTTTGTACTTTTGATTAGTTGGTTATAACCTACAATCAAATTAAATTTTATGAAATTTTAAATGTGATCAAATTTCAGAATAAAGACAATCTGTTGAAATCTCAAATATCTACAAAATGTTGAAATGACATATGCAATACTTTATCAAGAAAGTGATCAGATTTTCTTTTAATGCATACTGATATCGAAAACAACAAAAAAGAAGTATCGAAACTCCTAACATCACACTATCTAAGTTCGTTCAATTAATCTTTACAATAAAACATTTTTTAGACATATATTCTCTTCTAAAAAAAGAAATACGCATTGAAACAAAGAGCAAAAATAATAGTATAGACATAAAGAAACGAATAGCAAACGGAACATATCAATTAAGTCATAAAAAGTGATGTTAAAACCAGAAAGATCACAAAGTAATAAATAAACACCAAAAGTTCAGGAGAATTTAAGCAATAACAAACACAATGTAGATCTAAAAGGAATGCGATACAAGTAACAAAACAAATTTGGTCGAAGAAGTAGGAAGCAAAAATCAACTATAAAATAACATTTTTTATATTGTCGACTCGGAGTCATGACTGTTGTGCTATTAATTAGCACGCGAGTTCAATACTCGTGCTATCTCAAACCTGAATGATTTCTTAATGTTCCATGATAGGAGTATTTGGATCGGGTACGTGTTCGGTTCTTTTATACCAGAAATCATAAGCACTAGTTTATCTACAACCAAATACAAAATGAGAATAGAAAATGAAAGAATATTAGTTTTTTTGTGAAAAGTAACATCACAAAAAAACGAACTTCGAGGAAAATTCAATCGGAAAGTCCCTTATCACATGGCAAAATCAAATGACAAAACACATCAAACGAATGGACAACAACTGTCATATATCTGACTTGGAACAGGCATTTTCAAATGTAGAAAATGGTGGATTGAACCTGGTTTTATAGCGCTAAACCTCTCACTTGTACCACAGTCTCATCAAATTCCGTTATATTTACAACGATGCGTGAACAAAACAGACATAATAAATAAAATAGTCAAAATATGGGTACAGCAGTCATCACTGTGTTACAATTTTAAAAGAAACAATTTAACAAAAAGAGCACAAAAGCATCTATCAAACATTGTGACAGTTCTTCTTTACAATTGTGCGCATAAGGCAGATTTTAAGAGACTTCTAACAGACATTTGAAATAATAATGATACTCAGTTAGTTTCATCTTCACCAGATAATGACATACCATTCAAATCAATCAATGTTTACATTTTTCTCATGTGCTTTTTTACGAACAGAAATTTCTTGAAATTTCTATGGATTCATATTTTTTTTCACTGGGATATATGAGATGTAATTGCTGACTGAAATATGGGTTATTCAGTTATAGAACTTCATCAAAATATATGTAAGTAAAATTAAAGAACTCCGAATGGTGCTTTTTCTTTTTGTCTTTTAGAAAAGAGTAAAATAACAAAAATACCAAACTCTGCGGAAAAATCTATATGAAAAGTCCCTAAGCAAATGGCAAAATCAAAAGCTTATACATATCAAACGAAAAGATAATAACTGTTATATTCTGACTTAGTACCAGCAATTTCTTATGTAGAAACTGATGGATTAAAACTGGTTTTATAGCTAGCTAAAACTTTCTCTAGTATCACAGTCGCATTAAATTCCATTATAGTGACAACGATGTGGGAACAAAACAAACAGACATAATAGGTAAAAATGTCAAAAAATAGGATTACAGCAGTTATCAAGTAGTTCGTTTTTTTAGTATGTTGGCGGTTGGTTTTTTTTTTTTTTTGTTGCACTGCTGTGTTCCTGTTGTTTTTTGTTTTCCTCTTATAATTGATGTGTTTCACTCGGTTAAAGTATGTAAACTGGAATTGTTTTCTCTCAATCGATTTATGATTTTGAACCCCGGTATACTACTATTGCCTTTAATCCAATAAACATTTTTAGAAAAAGGTCGAGACGTTCTTTGACATAACCCTAGTTTATCAACTTTCTGCTCAGACATTGGAGACGTTTTACATAGTCTGAGAAGTAAGTTCAAGCAATTGAATACCGAATAAGTTGGAATGTATAAGTCTTAACAATGTGGCAGAAAAACTGCGTCTTTCATTTCTTGTTCGTTTAGGATGATATATCAATTGAACCCCACCAGAAAAGTTTGGAATATTCATGGAAAGAACATTATCAATATATCTAAATGTGAAATCAAGTGATCTGGTTTATTTGATCTTCTTGTTTTTAACAAGTGTCTGAAGGAACTTCGACTCATATAAAAAAAATTAGAAGAGGACGACAATGATAGGCGCATAGTTCGATTCCATAGGAATGCCAACAACTTATTAGTTGAGATAAATCTGCCCCTAACTTAAATCTTGAAATTGATAATGAGGATCGATTGAAAACAAAACTTAACGACAAAAGAGATGATTTCAGTTTCCCAATTGTGAACTTACCATTTCTATGTAGTAACATTCTAGCAACGCCTGAATACGGAGTATTTATCTCCCAATTGATACGATATTCCCGAGCTTGTATTTTCTATCATGCATGATTTCCTTGATAGAGGGTTGCTGCTCACAATGAAGCTATCAAATTATAAGTTCGAAATGTTGAAGTTGAAATCATCCCTTCGTAAATTGTACGGACGCCATCACGAGTTGGTTGACCGTTATGAAATATCAGTTTCACAAATGATAGCAGATAAGTTCCCTATGTCGTAACTACAATTCCGTTCCCTTTTCACGAATATGACCTACCGAATTAGTCTTATTAACCGGTTGTACTAAACTGAGCAACACATCGGGAGCAACATGTGGAGTTGGATCTGCTTACTCTTCCAGAGCATCAGAGATCCACTCAGTTTTCGGTGGGTTCGTGTTTCTTAATATTTATTTTTCTATGTTGTGGTTTTTTTTTACTATTGTTTGTATGTTTTTCTTTTTCCTTTATTAGCCATGGCGTTGTCAGTTTATTTTTTGATTATGAGTTTGAAGTCCCTCTGGTATCTTTCGCCCCTCTTTTGTTAAGTTCTAAATATAAATATATGGTATGTAATTGTAAGACATAATACGAGTGGTATGAGTACAAATGAGACAACTCTCCATCCAAATCACAATTTGTAAAAGTAATAAAAAATAAGAACGGAAATGGGGAATGTATCGCATAGACAACAACCCGACAGAAGAGCAAACTACAGCCGAAGGCCACCAATGGGTCGTCAATGTCAAAGTACGGTCTTCAACAAGGGGCCTGTTATCACGCAATTAGTTACAGAACACCCATTGTATCTAGAATATTGTCTGTGATTGTCAGGTAGCTTAACACTCACATATGCATGCACACCAGTCATAAACAAGGAACATTGTCTGTATATAGTTATCAACGGTACCAGGATTATAATTTAATACGCCAGATGCGCGTTTCGCCTACATAAGACTCGTCAGTGACGCTCAGATTTAAATAGTTATAAAGCCAAACAAGTACAAAGTTGAAGAGCATTCAGGACCTAAAATACCAAAAGGTTGTTCCAAATACGGCTAAGGTAATCTATTCCTCGGATAAGAAAATCCTTAGTTTTTCGAAAAATTCAAAATTCAGAAATAGTGATAAAGCCACCAAACAAGTACAAAGTTGACGAGCCAAAGTTGATAACCCCAAATTCCAAAAGTTTGTGCCAAATACGGCTAAGGTAATCTGTGATTGTTACTGGTGGTAATCACTGCCACATATGTGTGTACCTGTCTTAAAAAAGAACATTGTCTGTGATTGTTCCAAATAGTTTTAATAGAACATTCACATATTTATGCACCTGTCATATATAAATAAGGATCCATTCTGTGATTTTCCTTTGTAGGTAAGCAGTGTCACATGTGTATGGACCCGTCATAAAAAAGGAACATTGTCTGTGATTGTACCTGGAAGTTAAACCCTGTCACATATGAAAGTACAAGCCATAAACAAGGAGCATTTTCTGTGATTATCCCTGGTGTTTTAACACTGTCGCATATGTATGTACTTGTATAAACAAGGAACATTGCATGTGCTTGTCCCTGATAGTTTTACACTGACAAATATTGACTAAGGATTTTAAAAATTAAGTAGATCGTCTGGCGTACTAAATTATAATCCTGGTACCTTTGATAACTAACTACTCACACATTTTAGAAACTGTAGTACGATGTGGTCGATTGTTCGATTTCGTGATTTTCAGATATATATTAAATACTTGGTCGAGTTTACCCTTAAATTTCATTAATTGCATTGTTTCATAATTCGAATACTGTTCTAGTTAAACATTTTAGATCATTTGGTCGGATTTGGTTTTTATTTACGGGGAATTAATTCTATTGATTTATTCACGCCATGCGAACATGAACATATGACACCGTGCTTATATTTGGCGCCAATAAGCTAAATGTATATATATTTTAGCGCCAAAGAAATATAAATTATGATTCAAACGATATTAGTAAGTAAATGAATATGTTTCAAAATTAGAATCTTATTTAATACTTTAATTTTTAATTTCATTCAAGTTTCTCATAATCCGGACTACATATCTTTATGACTCTTCGCAAAATGTATTAGCTTGTTTCTCGTTCTTTTTCTAAAAAAAAAGTTCATCGGAAGTTACCAAGACCATGTTGACAAAATTCCGCAACATCACAAATAATATACGATGGTCTTGAAGTATAGATTCTGCGTACTGACGTAAAAGCAGGAATACAACAAGGATGCATGATGTCTGGCTTCTTATGTCTGTTAGCCGTTGACTTGGTCATGAAGCAAACAATTAAAGATCCTGTAACAGGAATTAGATGGAAATTTACCACCAGAAGATATTGATTTTGCTTACTACTTAGCACTTCTATCTTCCAAAAACCAATATATGCAGCTGAAAACATGTACACTTCAAGAACATGCCAGCAAAAAAGGCTAAAGATAAACACATCTAAAACAAAAGTAAAGCTGATGAACATCACAAATAACAACACAGTGAAGTTAAGGATGTCAATACCTTCACTTTCGTAGGAAGAATAGTTACAATAAAAGGTGGTTGTGATAATGACATGGACAACAGATTCAAGAAAGCTCATGGCCAATTTAGCAGGTAAAGAGATCATCGGTACTGCCATTTAGAACATAGGTCATGTTATTTAACAGCTTAGTCATATCAGTTCTACTGTATGGATGTAAAACCTGGAAAACAACTGAACAAGACAAAAAGAAATTAAACACCTTCCAAAATAGATGTCTGAGACAGATACTGAAAACAAGATGGCTCAATACAATATCACGCGAAAACCTCCACATAAGAGCTGGAAAAAAGAAGCTAAGTGGTGACATATAATAGAACGGCATTGGAGATGTATTGGCCATGTACTAAGGATGGATACAAACAGTATATGTTCAGTTGCACTGACATGAAATCCAGAGGAAAAAAAGAAAGTTGGGCATCCCAAAACCACCTGGAGACGGGCTGTAGAGACAGCACGAACGTCACTTGGATGCAACAGCTGGGCTACAGCAAGAATAGCAGATAAAGACCGTGTGAAATCGAAACAAATGTATCAGGTCCTTGAATGCCTACCGGCATGAAGAGGATACGTGAGGTGAGGTGAGGTGAATTTTTGTTGTATTTTTGTCTTTCATATTTGCTCATACTTAGTCTTTATGCCCTTTTGTGTTTTTTTGATACTTAATTCGTTTGATGTGTTTGAGCTTTTGATTTTGCCATTTGATTAAGGACTTTCCGTTTTGAATTTTCCTCGGATTTCAGTATTTTTGTGGTTTTATTTTTTTTCTGTATCAAAACCCAACAATAACTATTCCAACGACTAATATGACCACAAATATAACAATGGGTACAACATCATGAAAAAGTAACAGAATCATGAACAAATGTTAGATATTTCGACTAACTTATATCCTTCATCAGTAAGATGTAAAATGAATCTCTATTTTGACATGTCATTTTCAAGTCTAGTTCCTAGAGAGGAGCTGTGCATTATTAACTGTTGTAGATTCACGCATGAATGAAGAATTCTATAATTCAAAATCTGACATTTAAAGTTTGATACATTCAGTACTTTGACATGTTCGAGTCCTTTCACTATGTAGTTGCAGTCTTCTGTTGTTGTGCCAGATAGATCAAACACCTCCATATGTTTAATACCAGTAAAGATCATACTGTTTGGTGAATGTCCACCTTGATGTCCTATAAATGATGCATTTATAAATTCCAGAGAAGCTGGTAATCTAAATAGGACATATGGTTGATGATTGTTACTTTGGTTATTCAATTTAGTCTGGTTATCAGAAAAAGACAGTTTTTTTGTTCTCTTTACGTTGTGAGTATGGAACATTTCGACTTTCCTGTTTCCATCCATTAGAAATAACTCTAATCTCTTCAGATTTGAAAACAATGTGTAATAGGTTTTAACCATCGCTTGGTGGATATCAAAGTTATTTCTGGCCAAATCAAGGTTTTCCAAACAGTTCTTATATTTCATTTGCTGTATGGCAGACCCATCTATCAATTTTAATTCATTGCCTCTTAAAGATAAAGATTTCAAACATATATTTCCAATATATTGAAGTAGAACAAGCGTAATAATATACTCACCATAATAATAAAAAACGGAGGTTAGATCTAGTAAATCCATATGTCGGTCTTTAAAGACGTCAAACGACTGCAATGCATTTTTAAACAGAAGGCTTGAAAGGACTCTCAACGGCAGAAATGTAACCTTTTCAATCCCGCGTAATTTACCTGACAACCTGACAACTTAAACGTCTTCAACGATATATTTTTGAAAGACTGAAACGTATCATTATGTAAAACATGTTTACCATCTCCCAGAAATGCCAGAAATAGTTCAATCGTTTCATTGCCGAAAACACTGGAGCAAATGTTCCATTGGATGGTCCACCAATTGTCATAACTGTCGTAAGATTGACAAAATCTAACCATAATTTTTCTGGATATGTTGAGAGTAAATTATGTGAAACGGAAAGATATTGTAATCCACCAATAGAGGCAAATACGTTACTTCGAAACATCTGTATTGGATTATAGAATAAATTCAATGATTCTAGAAATACCAAATTTCCAAAATGCTGATTTTTCGATAGCAGTTATACTACAGTTGGAAACATCTAGGTTTCGGAGCTGTGTATATTTAGCGAAAGCTAGCCCACGCAAGATACCCAGGTTATTGTTCGCCAACAGTAAACCAGTTGTGTTTTTCGGACAGTGATCTGGTATAAGTTTTCTATACTGTGATTGACAGTCACATATAACACTATTCTGTCGTAACGTTATTCCACAGTTATCGGAAGCAACAAGAGAAACTAATCTAAAAATCAGTACAATATGTAAAGCCTTCATCTCGTAGTTGAATCATATAACGCAATAGGAAGCTAGGGTTTTCCCAAATGATTTAAGTACAAATTTAATGACTTTAAGTTCGTCATAAACGCATGTACAAATATTTATTTGTAAAACAATAAAGTTAATATTGATATCAAAATTTAGGGGCCAGCTGAAGGACGCCTCCGGGTGTGGGAATTTCTCGCTGCATTGATGACCTGTTGGTGACCTTCTTCTGTTGTCTGTTATATGGTCGGGTTGTTGTCTCTTTGACACATTCCCCATTTCCATTCTCAATTTTATTTAATGATACACCAATTTATCTGGGTGTATAAATGGGATTACCAGAATAGATAATGATGGAAAGAACGAATACTAAAGAAATAACCCAGGTTATTGTTCGCCAACAGTAAACCAGTTGTGTTTTTCGGACAGTGATCTGGTATAAGTTTTCTATACTGTGATTGACAGTCACATATAACACTATTCTGTCGTAACGTTATTCCACAGTTATCGGAAGCAACAAGAGAAACTAATCTAAAAATCAGTACAATATGTAAAGCCTTCATCTCGTAGTTGAATCATATAACGCAATAGGAAGCTAGGGTTTTCCCAAATGATTTAAGTACAAATTTAATGACTTTAAGTTCGTCATAAACGCATGTACAAATATTTATTTGTAAAACAATAAAGTTAATATTGATATCAAAATTTAGGGGCCAGCTGAAGGACGCCTCCGGGTGTGGGAATTTCTCGCTGCATTGATGACCTGTTGGTGACCTTCTTCTGTTGTCTGTTATATGGTCGGGTTGTTGTCTCTTTGACACATTCCTCCCCATTTCCATTCCCAATTTTATTTAATGATACACCAATTTATCTGGTGTAAAAGGATTACACAGAATAGTAATGGAAAGAACGAATACTAAAGAATAAAAATATAATAGCCAAAAATAAATAATAAGGGAAACTTGTCTCAAATCAGAAAATATAAAGACATAGAGCAATTAAAGTTCATTTCCGACCAAATAACTGAAAGAAGTATTACATGAATTTTCTTCAATATCCCTTGCTTGAATTATTTTACAACAGGGTCATATGTGGCTTTCATTCTGTTATCGTTGAACCATGTATTTAAGAATTTGCTGCTTTGTTAATTCGATGAAAGGACCAACAAGATACTTTTACCAGATTTCGATCGAGGATTATCATTCGCATTATCATTGACAGAGCATGCATTTACAAAACAGAATAAATCATTAATAGAAATATTAAAAGTATATGCACCAGTGTGAAGCCTTGAGTTACCCCTTTATTAGTAATGTAAAAGGATAGTAATTTAAATCACTATTCAGGTTATTTTCCTACCTGCAATGAAAGTTTTCTGGTGGCGTCTGCAGAATATGCGTCAATATTTTTTTTCTGCTGAGGGTAGATCGATTGATATTTTCTGAGCATCCCTTCTGGGCATGTAGCAAAAACATTGTTTTGATTTTTAAAAATGTTTTAACAAGTATCATTTTAAAAACAGCAGAAACGTCTAAAATTTGAAATTTTATGATTAAACTTTTCAAACAATAAGTCATGTTAGGTGGTTTTATTTTAAATCCATGGTAAGTTATCATAGTGAATTTGATAGAACAACTTGGTTTTTTTTTTTTAATATTTTTCCTGAAAAAATAGCCCGTGACCCTTATTGATATCTAATAATTCGTAAGTATTAATGAAAAGCAGTTCTATCACAGAATTTTTACCAATTTTATCATTAAATGTTACCTTATTAAAGCAAAATTATATTTCCTCTATATAATCCATATACAATATCTATAATTTCCATAATTTCAATGAATTTTAACAACAACAAAAAGCAAGAAGAGTGACCCCCAGTTTTTTTGGAAGTATATTGACCTAGAAGTCTTCTGCAGTAGTTGAAGAAATAAACTTATCATAGATACTTGGATTGAAATTTTATATTTTCGGGAGACACGCGTTTCGTTTACAAAAGACTCTTCAATGACGATCGAATCCAAAAAAGTGAACAAGGCCAAATAAAGTACGAAGTTGAAGAGCATTGAAAACCTAAAGTTCCTAAAAGTGTTGCCAAATACAGCTAAGGTAATCTATTCTTGATGTAGAAAAGCCTTAATAATTAAAAAAAATCACAGCTTTGTAAACAATTAACTATGGCCATATCAATGATAATTCATGTCAACATAGAAGTGCTGACTACTGGGTTGGTGATACCCTCGTTGAATAAAAACTCTACCAACATGGCATCGACACTGTGGTTGTAAATAAACTCATCATAGATACTATGCCCTATTATGGAATATTTAGACATCCCAGCTAAGTTTTCTGCACATAACATTAACAATTTTCGTTTACATCATAGAACTTTGGGTGTTCACATGTGTTGTCACAGAGAGTCTTCTTAGCATCCATATAAGACTGGTATTTATTCTGCGATACAATAGAATACAATATAATGACTGTACTAAGTCAGTTATATGACAGTTGTTTTCCAATCGTTTGGTGTAATTGAGGTTTTGATTTGGCCATTTGATAATGGACTTTCAGTTTTTAATTTTCCTTGGAGTTCGTTATTTTTGTTATTTTACTATTTACTTATAATATGTGTTGTGATAAAAAAAATATTGACTTATTTTCTATGTATGTCTCATATTGTAGAATGTCAGCTTGTCACCCCGAAACATTTGAACAACGTCATACCTCAGTGGCATTCGGTTTGAATTTAATTAAAATATCAGGGATACTTTACTAAATTAGTTATAATTTGATGTATTTTCCTCGTATTTTCTTTTTTTGCCAAAACTTATGACTATTGAATAGCGGTATACTACTGTTTCCTTTATTTATAAGATCCTCGTATTTGGAATTATACTTACATTGAAACTTTAGTCTTTATACGATTTACCAACAAAGAATGGCACAAAACAAGAACTTATTCTTTGTAAAGTGATGAAATATAACCATGTGGTTCAAATGAAATAAAACTATTTGGCGCAAAAGAAATGTTACCATGTGGTGCAAATAAATTAAAACTATTTGGCGCAAATGAAACATAACCATGTGGCGCTAATGATTACCTTCAAATTATCTTAACTAAAGCAAATCATTAATGTTTCTTATAGTCTGAAATTATTCTTTGTAGTGCATTTTGTGATAACAACAAGAGATGGTTGACGTTTAAGATAGAAATAAGAAGATGTGGTATGAGTGCGTATGAGACAACTCTCCATCCAAGGCACAATGTGTAAAAAGTTAATAATTATCAGTCAAAGTACGGCCTTCACACGCAGCGTTTTCTCACACCGACCATTCAAACAGGAAAACTAGCAATTTAATATATATAAAACATTTTTTTATCAGGTATGTAAAACTTATTCTTATAACTCAAGAGAAAAAAATGCATTGCATGTTTTTAAAAGATACTTTTGGTCAGATGTTATTTGCCGTTTATCTGACAATTTAAGTAACAGTTTAATGAAATGAAAATTAAAGAATTATTTATGAGTTGTATTGTATTTGGCTCTTAACAAAAGTCCAAGGAATCATAATTTTTATATTAAATATTAGTAGAATTAGTTTTATTGTGAGACTGATTGGTTGTAGATTGTATTTGAATTGTTAGGGACGTAATCCCTCGTGTAAATTTCCATTTGTTTTTATTAATTGTCTGAATCAGTTTTATTTAAAAAATTCTCGAGTTAAATTTTCTCGTTGTGCGAAAGTACATTTGCCTCTTCTTTCACGTCAAATGTAAACTTTTGTGGATGTACACCATTTTGTTCCGCATACGTTCTCACCGCTGTTACAGCGGTGTGTTCCTCCTAACATAAGTTCCCCAAGAACAATTGTCATATGCAAAGCTAAACTATCTGATTATGTTGAAATGAACATTATATACCCTTTAGTTTGTCAAAAGAAATTACTGTTATATTTCTTCCAGAGGAACAACAACACCTCAACATACAGCTAAAACGTTATCAGTAACTTTTTTCTCAATTAAATACTCCATATCTTCAAATGGGTGGTTATCTGCCAAAACTATTCGGAATGTTGGGTCTACTATGCTCTTCGACCTTGTAATTTAGTTGACAATTTATTTTACTGTTTTGATTTGAGCATTAAAATTTTTATTTTAGTAGAGAGGAATATATTCTGTTAACTTGTTATCAATGTTGCTGGTTATTTCACATATAATTTGTGGATGCGTCTTATCTGTTGCATGTTGTTTCTTGAGTCTTTCGTGTCAAATCGATAATTTTTTTTGTCTTATATCTGTCTTTGTCGGTCATTGTCGTGGATGTTATCGTCCGTTTCTGGTGGCCTTGTAATTTTACCTCATTTTGAAATTTTCCAATTCTCCCCAAAATCCCGTATTGTAAGTTAATTATCAGTGTTTTGATGTTTGATTTTTATACATAAATTGTCTTCCAAATCTGTTTCTTCTTTTGCAAAGTTTTTAGTGAGTTTGTAAATTGTGTCGTCCATAAATTTGACAGTATCCCACTTTTTAATATATTCTTGCATATCAAACATGCAAGTGAACTTGAAATTAAAGGATACTACTGAACCCATAAGGTCTGCTTCTTATCTTGATATATACCTCAATATTGACAAAGTTGTAAGACTTTAAATTAGAATTCATGACAAACGTGATATTTCAATTTTCCAATTGTCAACTCTCATTTTCAACATTAACATACAATTTATTTCAAACGTATGGGGTTAACATATCTAAATTGGCACGTTACGTTCGTACATGTTCACAATAATGAAACTTCATTGACAAGGGTGTGCTCCTTATACGTAAGCTCCAACAGAGTTGTGAGGAAAAATGGCTGAAATCGACACATTATATGTATTACGGTCACCATCACCAAATGATTGACCGATACGATATGTCAGTGTCTATTCTAACTAGCGGAATATTTCGTATTTTTTGTTTTAGATCTTTAAATACTGGAATAGTAGTCTAATGTCTTATTTAACCAATATTGTCCTATTCGCGATATTGACATTTTGGTTGAGTTTTGGTTTGTATGGCGAGGGCTACATGATTAGCAGCAGAGACCTTGTCGTCGCATCTTGTCACGGTCCTTTTTTAAGTTTTAAGGTACATTGTCTGGGAGTATGCCTGTTATCAAAACTTGAGAATGGAAATGGGGAATGTGTCAAAGAGACAATAACCAAACCAAAGAGCATAAAACAGCCCAAGGCCACCAATAGGTTTCAACATTGCGAGAAAATTCCGCACCCAAAGACGGCTTCAGCTGGGCCCCTTAACAGAAAGGTGGACTAGTACAGAGAAAATGGACGCCACACTAAACTCCAAAACATATAATGAACTTAAATTAAAAATGAATCATACAAAACTAATAAAGGACATAGGCTTCTGACTTGGGAAAGGCGTAAAAATAGGGCGGGTTTAACATGTTTTGTGTGATCACAACACTCCCGTTATTCATCTAGCCAATGTAGAATATACAAACACACATCAATTTGCACAGTAAAACTCAGTTTAAAAGATGTCCGAGTCCGATTTCAGAAGAAAAGAAGAAACTACGCAAAATGACACTGATACAGAAATCAACAAAGGACTACTAAAAGTTACTGTTTTTGCAGCACCAGACCTCAATTAAACTGGTTGAAAGATTAAGTATTCTTTGATAATGTCACATATATATATAAATATATACCTGTACAAAAAAAGGATCAGCATATATGATTGTCCCTGCTAGTTTAACACTGTCACAAATGTACTAGGCCTAGGCTCCGTGTTGAAGACCGTACCTTCACCTATAATTGTTTACTTTTATAAATTGTTATTTGGATGGAGAATTGTCTCACTCATACCACATCCTCCTATATCTATATATAGTAAGTAACGTTCATAATAAAGGAACATTGTCTGTGATTGTCCCTTGTAGTTTAACACTATCACATGTGGGTGTACCTGTAATAAATAAGGAACATTGTATAAGGATTTTCCCTGGTAGTTTAACACTTAAACATATTGACTAAATATTTTAAAGATTAAATAAAGACTGGTCTAAAGTAGAGACAACTTAAAGAATTTTCGAACAGTTAGTAAGATTTGAACTTGTATTGAGAATAAATGTCGATGATTCATATACATCATGTGGAAACGAACAGTTAAGACACCGTTTCACTTGTGGCACCAATAAGCCAATAAGCTTTATATTTCTAATAGCCGCCAATGAAATGTATCCTTCATACAAAACGATTGTAAAAACTAAATAAATATGTTTAAGAGGATTTTACTTAATACTTTTGAGGTTATTTCTAATGTCATTCAATTTTCTGATAATCTGACCGACATGGCTTTATGATTCTTTCCAGGCAAAATGTGTTTATATTGTTTCTGTATCGAAACCCAACGATAACTATTCCAACGACTAATATGACCACAAATAAAAGGATTGAAATAATCATCCACCTTCTATGGCTCGTGGTGGAACAATGATTTTCAACATCTTGCATTTTTTTGTAAACTTCGTACGTCGTTGTAAAACTCCCATCATAGAAAAGACACGAATAGTTTCCATGTCTGTCAAGTTTCACTCTTGTGTTGAACAACCATTTCACGAAATTTAAGGAATCGCAGTTGCAAACAAATGGATTTCCTTCTAAGAGTAGAGCTAACGGTCTTTTCAACTTTGTATAAGCTCGTTCAATATCATTGGTTTCTGTATTTGTCAGATACAATATTTTATTGTTTCGAATATCTAGCAAACGAAGGTGGTTAAAATCATCCAAATTAAATGGCATAGTTGTAAACATGTTTCCTTCCAGTGTCAAAAATCGTAAACTGTGTAGCTGACTTTGAAATGCTAATTTTGAGAATTGCGATTTGAACTCATTTCTAGCAAAGTCTATGTGCTGTAAACTTTTTAGATCTTTAAGGAATACACCTTGGTGGTCATTTTCAAGTCCAGTTCCTAGAGAAGAGCTGTGCATTATAAGCTGTTGTAGATTCAGGCATGATCCAATAAATGTATTGTTCAAAACATGGCATTTGAAGTGTGATATGTTCAGTACCTTAACATGTTCGAGTCCTTGTATTGTGTAGTTGCAGTCTTCTAATGTTGTAGACGCTATATCAAGCATCTTCATGTCTTTTATTCCAGTGAAGGTAATACTGTTTGGTGAATGTCCAGCACGGACTTCTATTAATGATCCATTAAAGTATTCAAGAGAAGATGGTAGACTTATAAGGAAGTCTGATATACGATGGTAGCTGTTGTTTACCATACTTCGGTTAGCCAGATTACCAAAGTTTTTGCTACTCCTTCGGTAGTCATAGTGGAAGATTTTTAAATGTTGGTCCTTTTCAAGTTGAGATATGTCAAATCTTTTCAAATTTGAAAACAATTCTAAAAGTGATATTACCAATATTTGGTGGATATCAAAGTCATTTTTCGCCAAATCTAAGTTTTCCAGACAATTTTTATACTTCATTGTCTCTATAGCAGTTCCATCTATCGTTTTTATTTTATTGCCTCTCAAGAGTAATGATTTCAAGCATATATTCCCGATATATTGAAATAATTCAGCCGTAATGATATATTCACCATAAGAATAAAAAGCGGAGGTTAGATCTATTTCATCCATATGACGGTCGTTGAAGACGTAAAAAGACCGCAACGTATTTGTTAAGCGCAGCTGTTTCAAATCTGGAATGAGTAGACTACAGAGGAATCGCAACGGCAAAAACGCATCTCTTTCAATCCTCCGTAACCTTCCAGTCAACTGCAACGTTTTTAAATAGATATTTCCAAAAGCCTTAAACGTATCATTGTGCAAAACATGCATATCATTATCCAAGAAATGCCGAAAATAGTTCAATCGTTTCATTGCCGAAAACACTTGGGAAAATGTTCCATTCGATATTTTACCATTCGTCATGAGTGTGGTTAGATTGAACAAATCTGACCATGAGCTTTCGGGATACGTTGAGAGTAGTTGATGTGAAATGGAAAGATATTGTAATCCACCAATAGATGCAAATACGTTACTTCGAAACTTCTGCATTGGATTCGAGAATAAATTAAATGATATTAGAGATACCATATTTCCAAAAGCTGATTTTTCGATAGCAGTTATACTACAGTTGTAAACATCTAGTTGTCGAAGCTTTGCATATTTTGCGAAGGCTAGCCCACGCAAGATACCCAGGTTATTGTTCGCCAACAGTAAATCAGTTGTGTTTTTCGGACAGTGTTGTGGTATGAGTTTTCTATACTGTGATTGACAGTCACATATAACACTTCCTGGTCGAGACGTTATTCCACAATTATCTGAATCTCGATCTGAATCAACAAGAGAAATAAAATTATGAAGCAACACTAAGATATTCAGAGCCTGCATTTTTAAGGACGAACCAAAAACGCAACAAGAACCTCTCTGGTTTTCCCCGATGATTCAACTACGATTCAATGACTATTGTAAATAACGAGTCATCTATTTTTTGTTAGTTTTTTTTCGTCATTTAAAAATTGCAAACATTAATATTCATTATATATATATGTGATTTATACTTCCGTTTTTGTACACACTTGTTACTATTGTTTATATTTAAAAGTGTTAATGTCCTATTGGTAATACATGCTTTTTTTAATTTATTTTATCTAAATATAAAATATGAAAATGTTAAGTATAGGCAATGAAACAGTAACCCAACGCTAAACAAAATTCTCTGAATATTCAATGTTTCATGAATCGAGGACTCATGATTCCTTATGACTGAAAGAAGAGTAATCCTTCTTTTACTTTCCGAATGTTTTTAT
Organism: Mytilus edulis; assembly: GCA_019925275.1. NCBI lineage: Eukaryota > Metazoa > Mollusca > Bivalvia > Mytilida > Mytilidae > Mytilus > Mytilus edulis. The sequence continues at coordinate 89,339,388 of CM034356.1, read as the reverse complement.
TCTAGCGCCACCGATGAGTTATGAGCTTTTTTCTGATGGTTAAGGTAAAAGTTTATCAGTGGCGGATCCAGGCATTTTCATAAGGGGCCAAATGTCTGCCTTAGAGTGGACCTCTCCAGTCATGCTTCAGTGATTCCATATATAATCAACCAACTTGTTCACACAAAAGAGGGACACCCTTGCCCTCCTCTAAATCCGCCTCTGTTTATTCATATCAGTAACCAAAATAAATCGATGTAACAATAATATCTATTAAACTTATGTTATTTGAAATATACATGCTAATGCAGAATGCCTTGTTTGTATTACTAGTGAGATAATTGCATTAGAAGCTTATTAAAGGGACACTAGCTACGACATATGTAAAAATTCTAATATATTATATTTTTTGGCTCAAGCAGTAATGAAATACAAATAGTGAAATAATAATTCCTTTTTAGTAGACAATAGGGTTCAATTTTGTCAAAAAAGCAAAAAAACATTGATTCTGACTTATTCACTTGCAAGTGAATAATTCGACCTCATTGAATCCGTATTCATGTGAACTTTAATTTAACCCCTTAGCTTGAGATTAGTATGTGTAAAGTTATTTAAAGGAAGAGAATGTCAACATTGAAAGTGAAACAAAGGTAAATCATTTGATTTACTGATTCGATCCACAAATAAACCTTCTAATACAGGTAAAAACGATGATAAACATTTATTTTTTATCTGTAATATGAAATTAAATAGACCTAGAATAGTTCAACAGCACGTGTTTGTTTAATCTATGTATATTTATATTTATGTTTACATCGTTTAAATAGTCATCGGATGGCTATAGAGTTAAACTCGATAAATAATTAGATGGCGTCTAGACTCAAATATATACGAAACGAAGCTACGTATTTTCATGCCTGTGCCTTGTTTATTGTTTTATTTAGACTTTTAATAGTTTGGATAAATGTTTTACATTGTTATAAATCAAATATGAGAATTTGATTAGAATCGGTGAACATGAATTTGACAGCTAGTGCCCCTTTAAAAATATCAATCTTTGCTGCATATTGAAAAAATAATCATGGGCAAATACTGTACACACAAAAACTGGAGCTCTTTCTGTTCACCAATGTTCAGAGATTTCGACGTAGTCCTTTAATTAGCATTGTATTTTTTTATTATTATAAATATCCTTTTTTGAAAGACTAAGCTTTCGAGTACACCTTTGTCGCAGAAACGTGCGTGTAACCTATACTATTACGTCTCGTGAAAGTCGAAAAGAAATCAAAGAAAGTATTTCCATCAATGAACTGTCATTCACTTTCATTGTCGGAATTGAAAATTTAGTTTTAACGACCCAAGTTTATGTGGACAAGTTCATTTATATACATATTATCTATTTGATATTATTCCCAACTTTGTACTTAGTTTATATCTATTTTACCCTATATTATAATGATCTTACTATATTGAACATATTTTGTATTATATGGTTCAATGAATCCAAAATACTCTATTTGGGCTCTTTGATATTCACTCACCATTGGGTATTGTCCAAAAACAAAGTGAACAGATTGAAACATTAACAAAGATCGTTAATACAAAGCAACAACCAACAAGTTATAACAGTAGATACAATAGGTTTGAGCCACAACGACGTACTTTGTTATGTTTTAGATGCAATGAGCCAGGTCACAAGATTGCAGACTGTCCAGTTTTGAATTCCAAGAAGTCGGGAAACGGGTAGAATCTACTGTGAAGAGTCCCATTGTAGATGAATACCATATGGACTCAATTCAAGCTGATCGTTTAGTGGGTAAATGTCCAACCGTTAGTGCTTACGTTGCAGGATTTAAAGTTAACTGTCTAGTAGATACTGGGTCAACTGTTACAACAGTTACAGAGTCGTTTTATAACCGTTTTCTAAGGAAATGTACTGATCTACAAACTGATATTACGTTTAATCTGAAAGGTGCAAATGGAACTTGTATACCATATATAGGATATGTTGAAGTTGATATTGACATTATGGGCCAATGTTTGCCAAACAGAGGTGTTTTGATAGTGAAGGATCCTATTGACAGCTATACCCGTATAAGAAAAGAAAATGTCCCTGGACTTTTGGGAATGAACGTTATTAGCTTATGTAAAAAACTTTTGCAAGAAGATTATGGGAACCAGTATTCAGAAATAGTTACCGAAATAGCCGAAAATTTTAAACTTAGAGAACTTTTTAAAGCTTGTGACAAAAATGAACATTGTAATACTATTGGATTTGTTAAACTTTGTTCTAATTCACCAGTTCGTATTCCTGCAAATTCTGTGATTATTTTAAATGGAACTGGGCCGAATTTACCGAGATTGTATGATGCTGTCATTATCTGTAATTTTCAGATCTGTCGTTGCCTTCTATATTATATTTATTAAAATACCTGAACGTTCTGCATTTGATCTATCTGAGCCTTATTCCACCTGGTCACATTTAGAAAAAAGAAGTCAAAGCAAGGCTCATAGAACTTTTTTTCTCATTGATCATTGCAACAGCGAGTACACATTCGCAGTTATATTTTACGACAATTGCAATTTTGTTGTTTTATCCTGCATTTCATTTGATACTGCCGGATATAATTTAAGTTCCAATATTTGTTGATAATGATTTTTAAAGAGGTCCACATTACTTTTACTCCGACTTTAAAAGGGGCCCCAAAAATGCACTCTTTGCGGTTATAAAAATTTTGAGTACGATTATCCGCTCAAATTTAAACATCAACCGATCAAATTACTGCATTTAGTGTTTCGAGAACAAGTTTTGTACTCTGAGTGCTGAGTAAAGTTTTATTACCTATTTCAATTGGGTAAAGTTTTATTACCTATTGCAATTGAGTAAAGTTGTATTACCTATTTCAATTGAGTAAAGTTGTATTACCTATTTTAATTGAGTAAAGTTGTATTACCTATTTCAATTGAGTAAAGTTGTATTACCTATTTCAATTGAGTAAAGTTGTATTACCTTTTTCAATTGAGAATGCTATCTCCTGGAAAACAAATGATGAGATGTGACTGCTTCGTAATTTGAATGTTACCATTTGCTTTAAAAAAATTATACCAGGAGATGATGTGAGTAAACTATATCTACCATCATAAATTAGAAAAAATAAGTGATGTTTTTTTTTATAACAATTTCAATCTCTTTTTTATTTATTTTTTTCACCTTCCAAAAGGACATACTCATTGTTTCATACTGTTGTAGCTTTTTTCAATTAATAATTTAAAAAAAAATATTGATAATATTGTATGAACCACAAAATTAAATCAGTGAACCTGTAAACAAAATCTCAATCATTTTAAAGATTTTGTAAAATCCCTTTAGTCATTGGATCAAAATCTGGGGTTTTATAAACGACCTTTTATAAATCCCTTATTAGCTCAGTGATTTTTTTTCAAATTCAATGATACATACTGCTACGTGTAATGTTGATTAATCAGTTTATTGTTGGGGATTATGAATTCAATGTCAATATTCCCAGATTGTTGAGGTGTGTCTTTATTATCAGAAGTTATTAAGAATAAAATATGCAGTTGACACCTTTTTAATCACCTTAAAACTAATTACTAACACGTGTACCGTTGAGACTTTTTCAATCACTAATTTAAGTAAGCAAGAACATAGCTACCTGTAATTACACAATCATATGACATTGTTATCAATCAATTATCCAGTAACTTTTTTAGCTCACCTTGCCCAAAGGTAAAATTATAACTTACGTTCAGCTGATGAAAAAGTATTAAATCTTCCAAAACCAAAAACAATTTTTTTAAAGAAAACATTTACATATTCAGGTTCTCAAATATGGAACAGTTTACCAAATGAAATAAAAATGAGTAATACACTTGTATCTTTTAAAACAAAATGTTACAAATTTTTCATCAACTGTGCAAATTAATATGCTTTTTCATTATTATTTAAATACAATTGTATATTGTGTATAATATAACTTTATAATACTCTATGTACTTATAAATATGTTATTATTATTTTGAGGACTCTCAGGAAGATTAGTTTTAACTAATGGGATCATCCTCTTGAAATAAAGATTATTTATTTATTTATTTATTTATTTAAGGGCCAAGTGAGCTTTTCCCATCACTTGGCGTCTGTCGTCGTCCGTCGTCGTCTGTCGTCGTTAACTTTTACAAAAATTTTCTCCTCTGAAACTACTGGGACAAATTTAACCAAACTTGGCCACAATCACCATTTGGGTATCTAGTTTAAAAATTGTGTTCGGTGACCCGCCAAACCAACCAAATGGGCCGCCATGGCAAAAAATAGAACATAGGGGTAAAACGTATATTTTGGCCAATAACTCTGAAACCAAAGCATTTAGAGCAAATCTGACATGGATAAAATTGTTTATTAAGTCAAGATCTTTCTGCCCTGAAATTTTCAGATGAATCGGACAATGGGTTGTTGGGTTGCTGCCCATTAATTGGTAATTTTAAGGAAATTTTGTCCTTTTTCGGTTATTATCTTGAAAATTTATATAGATAGAGATAAACTGTAAACTATGGCAAGCCGTTCTCGTCAAAACTATGTTTAAACCATTTTTCGAGAAATTTACACACTGAGAATTACAAAAAAACACACTGAGATTTAAAAACTTCAAAACACACACTGAGAATTAAAAATTACACACTGAGAATTAAAAATTACACACTGAGATTTCATAAAGACGCACTGAGATAACAAAAATGAAAAACACACACTGAGAACTGAAAATTACACACTGAGAATTGAAAATAACACACTGAGATTTCAAAAAGACACACTGAGAATAAATAAATTGAAAACACACACTGAGAATTTGAAATTACACACTGAGAATTTAAAATGACACACTGAGATTTGTGCGCACTTTTTATGCGCACATATCTAATTAGCATACTTAATCTGAATCTATTACAAGCTTAAAGCAACTAGGGGACAGAACTCGTTAGTCCTTCGATTTGGTTCCAAATTATTCATAAAAAAAAAAGGACAAAAAAAAATACCCGCTTATTCTTATTACAAAATATTTATACCAAATGGTAAAAAACTTTATATTAAAATTATAAGAAAACTTGGAACAATTTGCACTGAAAAACAAATAATGCAGTGAAGTTTTTACTCAAGTGTCTATAATAGCATATAAACGTAACAAAAATATAAAAGATTAACTTGCGAAATCAGGTTAACAGTTGGAAGACTTTTTAAAAGGGACCCATGCTAAAACGGTTTTAAGTCCCGATACACTGGTAGTAATGATATGAATTATAGGCAACAAACTTGTGAATATGAGCGATGTTAAGTCATGAATTTATTACGAATGTTTATTGGTTGAAGGAATCGCATTTCACTATAATGACAAGAGTTTTTGAGATCAAGATATTAATCTGTTGAATTATTCATCTCATGAATATTCATTAGTAATTTGCATATTAATCTCAGTGTGTATTTTTGAAATCTCAGTGTGTAATTAACAATTCTCAGTGTGTGTTTTTCAGTTTATTTATTCTCAGTGTGTCTTTTTGAAATCACAGTGTGTTATTTTCAATTCTCAGTATGTAATTTTCAATTCTCAGTGTGTAATTTTCAATTCTCAGTGTGTGTTTTTCATTTTTGTTATCTCAGTGCGTCTTTATGAAATCTCAGTGTGTAATTTTTAATTCTCAGTGTGTGTTTTGAAGTTTTTAAATCTCAGTGTGTTTTTTTGTAATTCTCAGTGTGTAAATTTCTCGAAAAATGGTTTAAACATAGTTTTGACGAGAACGGCTTGCCATAGTAAACAGCAATAATGTTTAGCAAAGTAAGATCTACAAATAAGTCAAATGATCAAAATGGTTAATTGACCCTTTTTTTCCAATTTTTTTCGTAAATTTTTGTAATCTTTTACAAAAATCTTCTTCTCTGAAACTACTGGACCAAATTCAACCAAACTTAGCCACAATCATTATTAGGGTATCTTGTTTAAAAAGTGTGTGCCGTGACCCGGCCAACCAACCAAGATGGCTGCCATGGCTACAAATGGAACATAGGGGTAAAATGTAGATTTTGGCTTATAACTCTGAAACCAAAGCATTTAAAGCAAATCTTACAAACGGTGAACTTGTTTATACAGTAAATATCTATCTGCCCGGAAATTTTCAGATGAATTGGACAACTGGTTGTTGGGTTGCTGCCCCCCAATTGGTAATTTTTTAAAGAAATTTAGCCGTTTTTTTTGGTTATTATCTTGAATACTATTATAGATAGAGATAAACTGTAAACAGCAATAATGTTCAGCAAATTAAGACCTACAAATAAGTCAACAGGACTAAAATGGTCAGTCGACTCCTTAAGGAGTTATTGCCCTTTATAGTCAATTTTTAACAATTTTCATTAATTTGGTAAATTTTGGTAAGTTTTTACAAAATGTTTTCCTCTGTAACTAAAGGGCCAAATTCATTACAGATAGAGAAAATTGTAAGTAACAAAAATGATCAGTAAAGTATGATCTGCAAACACATCACCATCACCAAAACACAATTTTGTCATGAATCCATCTGTTTCCTTTTTAATATGCACATAGACCAAGGTGAGCGACACAGGCTCTTAAGAGCCTCTAGTTCTATTTATTGCCATGGCATTGTCAGTTTGCTTTAACGACTTATGAGTTTTAATGACCCTAGGATATCTTTCGCCTCTCTTTCTGTTACACAAACTGTGTTTAATTATTAATATTAATTAACAGTGCTTACCGCTGGTATTGATAATGCATGTGTGTTAAAAAAAATGTATGTATTCTTTTGAAAAAAATGCCTTCAAATTTAATTGAATGTATCAAATAAAGTATACTTTTACATATATATTTGATATTGTTTATTTGAGTCTCGGTGTAAAACAAAACAAAATGTTGTTGTTTTCCTTATTAACGCCCATGAACAAACTTATTTTCATGTTAGAAATGTTTTCCTCGTCTTACATCTAAATAAACTTACAAGTTTGGATACAGATGTTTGGCTTAGTGGATGTGGTTATAAAAACCTACTCCATTTATGATAAATTGAGTTTTTCGAGAGAAAAAATCAGTTATATAAGAAAAGACAGTCCATAAATAAATTAAGAATCAGTGTTTAAGAAATTAAAACAGTCAGATAAATAAAATAAGAATGTGTCCCCAGTACAAGGATGTCCCATCCGCACTATCATTTTCTTATTCAGTGGACCGTGAAAATGAGAGAAAATCTCTACTTTTGCCTTAACATTAGAAAGATCATGTCATAGGGAACATGTGTACTAAGTTTCAAGTTGATTGGACTTCAAATTCATCAAAAACTACCTCGACCATAAACTTTAACCTGAAAACTTTAACGGACGCACAGACCAGAAAACATAATGCCCATAAATGGGGCATAAAAAATCGCCTGTATAAATAATTGTACAGCTGATAGAGTTGCGGATGAGCGTCATTTTCCGCCCATTGCTATATATTTATTTATAATTTTATAGATATCTCCCGCCGTTGATGTATTTTGGCTAATTTTTCCTTTTTTATGAAGAGACCACTAATACTTTAATACATTAGTGTTAGATTATATTTACTACATACAGTTTGTTCAAGAACAAATGTGATTTAATACGTCAAGTTTGTTCCAGGCTGAGTTATCAAACTGCTTTGTATAATATAAAGGAGTGGGCAGGTAATATTTTCTTTAGTTTAAGCCCAAAATGTTTTTTTTAATGTTCTGCTAATAATGCATATATCTACAGTTTAAAGGTTGTACTCTTATAACAATGCATCACGCAGAAAGTATTTAGATAAAGAATTTATCATTATTACAGTATATTAATAAATTATGGTCCGAGTTCAGGTCATAAATTTCTTTAGCATATCCTTCACCTGTCATAGGTGGCGTTATAACCGGAAGTGTTACCTTTCAATCAAATTATTTTTGGTTGGTGCTAGATCAGATCACTTAAAGGTAGATTTTCGGGTTACATCGGACATTTTCATTAACAAAAAACTTACCGGTGACGGACATGAATAGAAAGTAATAGCTTTTCCAAAAAGCCTTCCGTATTTTAGTTGATTATATTGAGATCGGTGGTTTGTGGATATAGGCCGTTTTTTATTTGGAATCTTGCACTGCAAGCAATATGAATATATAGTGTTTTTTCTCCTGGTTTTGATTTTAGTTGTATTATTGATCGATCGAAGTTATGATGGAAGGAGGCTTCATAGTCACATATATATGTACATGACTATATAATTATATGATAGCCGAGTATCGATACAAAAACTTTTTTTCTTGTTTTTTTAAATATGATTGTGTACTGGTTTATAGATCAAATCAACTCCAATCATTTTATTGGTGTAAAATACAAAGATTGGATTGTTACCAAGATAAACATAATATATATACATGTAGATCTATATATAAGTACGTCTGAGCCAGTGACAACTCTACAACAGATGTATCCATCGGATCACCAGCAGTGATGGTTATACATGGCTGTGTACATTATGTCTATAAAACTCGTCTAAACATCAACCCAACAATGTAAGATCTGTAAATTTGCTTTCGCAAATGTTTTGTTCTTCCCTCGCCGGGATTCTAACCCATGCTACTGAAACATCATGACACCAAATCGCCTGCAATGTAGCCGTCCCGCTAGACAACATGACCACCTGGGCTTCAAAATGAAGCTTTCGGTGGCCGGGTGTTACCTTTTCACGTCAGTTTTAATCTAGCGTCATACTACAGTACATGATATATAAGGCATGTAGATGTTATTTTTACAGATCAGCTAAATTATCTATAGTAAAGGATCCTACAAATTTATGTAAGATACAGTCACAGAAAATAATTATATTTATAAGTACGTCTGAGCCAGTGACAACTCTACAACAGATGTATCCATATATATATTTATATATTGTTTTATATGGTTTATATGACAATGCACAAAGTTTAAAAATGCAAACTGTGTCTTGACAGTTATGTTATAGTTTTTGAGGTTATAATCAACTTGATAAAACAAAGATTACTCAATTTTGAGGATTACTGCTTGACAAAGTGGACTACTACAGTAGACCGTTTAAATGAGAATATCACATCCTGTATGTATAGAAGAGATGAATATTTTATCTGGGTTTTTTTTTCTCTTGGAAGAAGCAATGCGTTTCGGAGGCATACCCAAAGCTAGGGGAAAAGGGGGTCGAAAACAAATAAGTATTGTTAAAGTCAACGTTCTGCTTGAATTCTCGTTGTTAAAGTTAAGTTTGCGAGACCAACTACCCCCCCCCCCCCCCCCCTTTTTGGAATTTCCAAGCTTATTAAATATTTTTAAATTATAAACTTCGTTTTAAAATTTAATATTTTAGATATTTAGGCAAACTTTAAAAATACTTAACAACGAACAGAACATTTTCGATCATTTCGCTGTTTAATTTTTGATTTTTGTTTAAAATATATGAAAGGGGAAGTACTAAATAGTGGATAAATGTTAAAAGTGAGAAACTGAATAAGACTGGAAGGAGAACGAATTAAATTTATCAAAGCATGTTCAAAACGGACGCAATATTTTTCCGAAAAACTAGATTTATAAATTACAAAAAGAGGCTTACTTAGATCCACTATTGACTCATTTCTTAGCGGGTTTGTAATAACATAACCAACACGACGGGTGCCACAAGTGAAGCAGAATCTTCCTACCCTTTCTGAAAACCCGAAATCACCTGGTCCCAGTTTTGGAAGGGGTTCGTGTTGCTCAGTCTTTCGTTTTCTATGATGTGCTTTGTGTATACAGTAACTGTTGTTTATCTACTATTCTTTTTCTATTTAAGCCATGGCGTTGTCTGTTTATTTTCGACTTATTTAATTGAGCCCCTGTTTTGTTTGATCTACATGAAAAAGAGAAAATATGTTTTCTTGAAGTTTAAATATAAATACTAAGTGAACAAAATGCAGAAATTACTTGTCTACTTTATGATAGCTGCAATTCTTAAATAGCGAATAAAAACAATCTAATCAAAATAAAATCTCTGATTATGTTATACTACATAATTTATGTATAACGTAATCAGAGATCTATATTCCAATTAGATTGCGAATAAACGGAAACGGGATATTTGGTTTTTGAAGTAATGGATAGTTCCGTATTTGTTATTTGCACTTTTTTTAAAGTTATTGTGCGACAATCAAATTTGAGCAAAATACAAAAACGCATCCACGTACATTCAGAAAAGGGCGTGTACAGAGAGTGTCGCTCTCTGCAAGTAACGAACGATTACAACCTTTCAAGTGGTTCATCGATTGGAAATGTTGTCCCTATCCAATATACCTTCATTTTCTATTGGCGAACCAAATTTGCCGACCTTCATCCTCAACAGACTCTATTACAGAACGTACCTATTGTATTTATTGTTTATTTGTTATCGTCCTGAACATGTATGAAATACTTGCCACTGGCTAACAACAATAAATTATTTGAAATAGATATACAGAGTTAATAAATAGAAGGTGTAAATAAACTCGGGCTTAAACTCCCTCGGGTATTGTTTCTCTAGATGGATTTTGCTATTCTTAATATCCCTTTGGCCTTGATCGAATCGTTTCAATTCTTTTGTAGGTAAATACAAAAAAAAAAACTTCGGATGACTGCAGTCTAGTTTTATTTATCTGTTATTTACGGTCGTTAACCGAGTGTATATATATGGTCGATTAATCAACCTGGGTATGCGGCTATATGAGCGGTTGGTCTGTTATATGTCTGTTAAGAGTAAAATCACAACTTAATGTTGAACTCTGTTGAATATACCGATTTTCATAGAATGTTTTCCGTCTGTAAAAACATTTCATAGTCTGCGCAGATGTCATTCAAGCTAAAAGGCTCGCGCAAGTATGGGGTATTTATACTTATACTTATACGTATAGCTTTTTTTTTTGGATAGAAGGCAAAAAAAACATTTTTAGATATTTAAAGGACATAAAATGGTTCTACAAAATAAATTGAAATTAGTAAATATAAAGTATTTGGTTTTGATGTTAAATTTGTTATTTTCATAGGATTTTGTCTAATGCTTAGTCCGTTTCTGTGTGTGTTACATTTTTATGTGATGTTCTCTTCTTATATTTAATGCGTTTCCCTCAGTTTTTGTTTGTTACCCCGATTTTGTTTTTTGTCCATGAATTTATGAGTTTTGAACAGCGGTATACTACTGTTGCCTTTATTCATCACTGTAAAATAACGTGAGTTCCGATAACGTCCCATTTAGCAATCAACTTATACTAATATTGCCATTCAGAACTCTCAAAGGAAAATTAACAGACCGGGTTGTATACATCCGACCCATCAACAGACCAGGTTTTTGATAAAAATTGATTTATGTCACCAAAATACAGATTTTCGCGTATATTTTACATATATTAAATGATATTATTATGGTTAACAAACATAATGCCTTTCTTTTTTCGATGTTCAAAATATTACATGTAAGTAAACATGGTAAATTCAACCATCTTGTCATCTTGTATAATTTTGTGTGTGTAAAATGTGTATAAATTTATTACTTATTATTTAGTAACCCGCCTTTTCATATTATAGATCTTCATCGAAGCTAGAAAAAAAGTTATACCGCTGGATTCAGTACACTGAATTGTTTTGGAAGACATGAACATTTTTTTTATGATAAAAATATATTTAAAAAGTTATACAATGAAACATACGGACATTGCAAAGATTTTCTCGATAACACATGGTTAACAGACTTTAGCCTACCGGATAAACATACCAGTATCCCATGCATTCAGCCGCCCGCATACTCAAGTAGATTAACCGACCAATCTCTCGATTAACCGAGTGACGGCTGTGTAATTGTCTTCAAATGTTATGGTCAGTGGCAAATAGTACATAGGCGGATTAATTTTTATTGTTGTACTGTAATCTAATTAAATGTAGGAAGTTCTCTTTTAGTAGAAAATGAGTTTTTGAATTATATTTTTGTAAATTTTTTACTGCTGTTTCTACTTTTAAAACTCAAGAGTTAGCCTCTGTTATATGTATCAATCATTTAATTATTTCTTGTAGATACAAAGTTAGCACGAGATTGAATGAAAGCGAATATGAATCCCCTGCACTCGGTGCTGTACGCTTCTATTTTCAATGATTGATTGTTGTCAGCCAGTGGGAAATATTTCATAAAATTGAGAATGGAAATGGGGAATGTGTCAAAGAGACAACAGCCCGACCATAGAAATAACAACAGCAGAAGGTCACCAACAGGTCTTCAATGTAGCGAGAAATTCCCGCACCCGGAGGCGTCCTTCAGCTGACCCTAAACAAATATATACTAGTTCAGTGATAACGAACGCCTGATACTAATTTCCAAATTGTACACAAGAAACTAAAATTAAAATAATACAAGACTAACAAAGGCCAGAGGCTCCTAAATTGGGAAAGGCGCAAAAATGCGGCGGGGTTGTTTCTGACTCCGGACTCGGACTTCTTTTAAACTGAGTTTGAGTGTGCGTATTTGTGTGTTTGTTTTTCTTCATTAGGTAGGGGTATAGGGAGGGTTGAGATCTCACAAAATATGTTTAACCCTGCCGCATTTTCCGCCTGTCCCAAGTAAGGAGCATGTGGCCTTTGTTAGTCTTGTATTTTAATTTTAGTTTATTTATATATTTCGGAGTTTAGTATGACGTCCATTATCACTAAACTAGTATACATTTGTGTTCAGAGGTCGACTGTAGTCCACATCCGGATGCAGGATTATCTCGCTGTGTTGAGGCCCATTGGTGGTTCTTGACTTCTTTCTGCTCTTCCGTCGGGATGATGTCTCTTTCATACATTCCTCATTTCCATTTTCAATTTTTTCGAAAAATATCTTAATAAATGAATATGTTTAAGATATAGCCGTATGGGGAATATAACTGGTAACTCACAATATATGATGACACAAAGAAAGGTTGAGATCATACATTATAGTCCCTAGTGTTGACAGTGGGTTACTTGCCATTAATTTTTATACCCCTTCCAAATTTATTTCTCCATGTTTATTGCCTCAAATTGCAAGTATGGGGGTGAAATTACACTGTAAACAAATTTGGGTCCAGAATTTTAAAGGAAAGTAGTGATTTGGTCCAGCTGAAAAAGGTTGAAAATTAGCAATTCGGAAGCTGTCAAAAGATTTCAAGACGCCCTAAATATAAAATTGTCCATATGTTGAGTTAGAGCCGATGAAGTTTTCTATAATTTTGATATAAATTGTCCCAAAAGTAGTACAACACACTGTAAAAGTTTCTTGAGAAAGCGCAGGTGGGATTTTTTTTATTTTCATTTATGTTCTAAAAGAAATGCACTACGAAATAATTGTGTTCTCGGACCATAACTGGTAAATCACAATATCAGATCACGCTAAGGTAGACAGAGATCAGACATTGATAAACGGGTACATAACTGGTAAATCACAACATCAGATCACGCTAAGGTAGGCAGAGATCAGGCACTGATGTATAGGGTACATAACTGGTAAATCACAACATCAGATCACACAAAGGTAGGCAGAGATCAGACATTGATGTATAGGGTATATAACTGGTAAATCACAACATCAGATCACACAAAGGTAGGCAGAGATCAGACATTGATATATAGGGTATATTACTGGTAAATCACAGTAACAGATCACTCAAAGGTAGGAAGAGATTAGGCATTGATTAACGGGTATATAACTGGAAAGTCACTACATCAGATCACACAAAGGTAGGCAGAGATCAGACATTGATGTATAGGGTATATAACTAGTAAATCACATCAGATCACACAAAGGTAGGCAGACATCAGACATTGATGTATAGGGTATATTACTGGTAAATCACAGTAACAGATCACTCAAAGGTAGGAAGAGATTAGGCATTGATTAACGGGTATATAACTGGTAAATCACAGTAACAGATCACACAAAGGTAGCAGAGATCAGACATTGATTAACGGGTATATAACGGTAAATCACAACATCAGATCACACAAAGGTAGGCAGACAACAGACATTGATGTATAGGGTATATAACTGGTAAATCGCAATATCAGATCACACAAAGGTAGGCAGAGATCAGACATTGATTAACGGGTATATAACTGGTAAATCACAACATCAGATCACGCTAAGGTAGGAAGAGATCAGACATTGATCAAGGGTATATAACTGGTAAATCACAACATCAGAGCACGCTAAGGTAGGCAGACATCAGCCATTGATGTATAGGGTATATAACTGGTAAATCACAAAGCAGATCACACAAAGGTAGGCAGAGATCAGACATAGATGTATAGGGTATATAACTAGTAAATCACAACATCAGATCACACAAAGGTAGGCAGAGATCAGGCACTGATTATAAGGGTATATAACTGGTAAATCACAATATGAGATCACACAAAGGTAGACAGAGATCAGACATTGATGTATAGGGTATATAACTGGTAAATCACAACATCAGATCACACAAAGGTAGGCAGAGATCAGCATTGATGTATAGGGTATATAACTGGTAAATCAGAATATGAGATCACACAAAGGTAGACAGAGATCAGACATTGATGTATAGGGTATATTACTGGTAAATCACAATATGAGATCACACAAAGGTAGGCAGAGATCAGACATTGATTAACGGGTATATAACTGGTAAATCACAACATCAGATCACGCAAAGGTAGGTAGAGATCAGATATTGATCAAGGGTATATAACTGGTAAATCACAAATCAGATCAAACAAAGGTAGGCAGAGATCAGACACTGATTAACGGGTATATAACTGGTAAATCACAACATCAGATCACGCTAAGGTAGGCAGAGATCAGGCACTGATGTATAGGGTATATAACTGGTAAATCACAACATCAGATCACGCAAAGGTCGCAAGATCAGACATCATTAACAGGTATATTAACTGGTAAATCAGAAAATCAGATCAGGTAGGCAGACATCAGACATTGATTATAGGGTATATAACTGGTAAATCACAACATCAGATCACACAAAGGTAGGCAGAGATCAGCATTGGTGTATAGGGTATATAACTGTAAATCACAACATCAGATCACACAAAGGTAGACAGAGATCAGACATTGATGTATAGGGTATATAACTGGTAAATCACAACATCAGATCACACAAAGGTAGGCAGACATCAGACATTGATGTATAGGGTATATAACTGGTAAATCACAACATCAGATCACGCTAAGGTAGGCAGACATCAGACATTGATTATAGGGTATATAACAGGTAAGATCACAACATCAGATCACACAAAGGTAGGCAGAGATCAGGCATTGATGTATAGGGTATATAACTGGTAAATCAGAATATGAGATCACACAAAGGTAGACAGAGATCAGACATTGATGTATAGGGTATATAACAGGTAGATCACAACATCAGATCACACAAAGGTAGGCAGAGATCAGGCATTGATGTATAGGGTATATATACTGGTAAATCAGAATATGAGATCACACAAAGGTAGGCAGAGATCAGACATTGATGTATAGGGTATATAACTGGTAAATCACAACATCAGATCACACAAAGGTAGGCAGAGATCAGGCATTGGTGTATAGGGTATATAACTGGTAAATCACAACATCAGATCACGCAAAGGTAGACAGAGATCAGACATTGATGTATAGGGTATATAACTGGTAAATCAGAAATAGATCACCAAGGTAGGCAGAGATCAGCATTGATGTATAGGGTATATAACTGGTAAATCAAAATCAGATCACACAAAGGTAGGCAGAGATCAGACATTGATGTATAGGGTATATAACTGGTAAATCACAACATCAGATCACCAAAGGTAGCAGAGATCAGGCATTGTGTATAGGGTATATAACTGGTAAATCACAAATAGATCACACAAAGGTAGGCAGAGATCAGACATGATGTATAGGGTATATAATGGTAATCACAACATCAGATCACACAAAGGTAGGCAGAATCAGCATTGATGTATAGGGTATATAACGGTAATCAAAATAGATCACACAAAGGTAGCAGAGATCAGCATTGTGTATAGGGTATATAACGGTAATCAAACATAGATCACACAAAGGTAGGCAGAGATCAGACATTGATGTATAGGGTATATAACGGTAAATCACAACATCAGATCACACAAAGGTAGCAGAGATCAGGCATTGTGTATAGGGTATATAACTGGTAAATCACAACATCAGATCACCTAAGGTAGGCAGAATCAGACATTGATGTATAGGGTATATAACTGGTAAATCACAACATCAGATCACACAAAGGTAGGCAGAGATCAGACATTGATTAAGGGTATATAACTGGTAATCACAACATCAGATCACGCAAGGTAGGCAGAGATCAGCACTGATGTATAGGGTATATAACTGGTAATCACAAATAGATCACACAAAGGTAGCAGAGATCAGACATTGATGTATAGGGTATATAACGGGTAATCACAAATCAGATCACAAAAGTAGGCAGAGATCAGACATTGATATATGGGTATATACTGGTAAATCACAACATCAGATCACACAAGGTAGGCAGAGATCAGACATTGATTAAGGGTATATAACTGGTAAATCACAACATCAGATCACACAAAGGTAGACAGAGATCAGACACTGATGTATAGGGTATATAACTGGTTAATCACAACATCAGATCACACAAAGGTAGGCAGAGATCAGACATTGATGTATAGGGTATATAACTGGTAAATCACATATCAGATCACCAAAGGTAGGCAGAGATCAGGACATTGATGTATAGGGTATATAACTGGTAAATCACAACATCAGATCACACAAAGGTAGGCAGAGATCAGACATTGATGTATAGGGTATATAACTGGTAAATCACAACATCAGATCACACAAAGGTAGGACAGAGATCAGACATTGATGTAAGGGTATATAACTGGTAAATCACAACATCAGATCACGCTAAGGTAGGCAGAGATCAGACATTGATTAACGGGTATATAACTGGTAAATCACAACATCAGATCACGCTAAGGTAGGCAGAGATCAGGACATTGATTAACGGGTATATAACTGGTAAATCTACAACATCAGATCACGCTAAGGTAGGCAGAGATCAGGCACTGATGTATAGGGTATATAACGGTTAAATCACAAACATCAGATCACCAAGGTAGGCAGAGATCAGACATTGATGTATAGGGTATATAACTGGTAAATCACAACATCAGATCACACAAAGGTAGGCAGAGATCAGACATTGATTATAGGGTATATACTGGTAAATCACAACATCAGATCACACAAAGGTAGGCAAGAGATTAGACATTGATTAACGGGTATATAACTGGTAAAGTCACATACATCAGATCACACAAAGGTAGGCAGAGATCAGACATTGATGTATAGGGTATATAACTGGTAAATCACAACATCAGATCACGCTAAGGTAGGGAGAGATCAGACATTGATTAACGGGTACATAACTGGTAAATCACAACATCAGATCACGCTAAGGTAGGCAGAGATCAGACATTGATTAACGGGTATATAACTGGTAAATCACAACATCAGATCACGCTAAGGTAGGCAGAGATCAGGCACTGATGTATAGGGTATATAACTGGTAAATCTCAACATCAGATCACGCAAAAGTAGACAGAGATCAGACATTCATTAACAGGTATATAACTGGTAAATCAGAAAATCAGATCAGGTAGACAGAGATTAGACATTGATATATAGGGTATATAACTGGTAAATCACAATATCAGATCACACAAAGGTAGGCAGATTTCAGACATTGATTAACGGGTATATAACTGGTAAATCACAACATCAGATCACACAAGAGTAGGCAGAGATCAGACATTGATTAACTTTGCTGTGCGAGGTATTATATATATTGTGTATACTTACTGTCAAAATCTTATTAATTTAAAATGATCATAAAGTGATGTTGCTTCTGGTCATGTTAAAATGCTTGATATAATATTTTTAAATGTATCTGAAAACAGAATGTGTCAAAGTTTTTGCAATTCGTCATTTTAATAAAATTTCACAATATCATGCACAAAGATCATGCATGTGCCAGGAGATGAAACACCAGGGCCGTAGCTAGGGTTCGCATTCAGGGGAGGCAGAGGTTTGGGGGCGGCCTAGAGAGGCCCCCAAGATAGGGGGGTTGGGGCACAGCCCCTGCCGATTTTTATTCTCTCAGTCATTGGCTAAAATGACCGGTTTCCCTTCGATTTCCTTACTTTAAGAAACATCAGTATTGCTTGAACCTGGAAGCAACTTTTATGCAAAAATAAGCTGAGATTGCTGTTCGGGGTGAGCCAAGGCTCCGTCTTGAGGGTATTCTTTGACCTATAATTGTTAACATTCAATACATTGTGACCACATATTTTTTTTCTCAAATGATATGGCTAAAAATTACCCGTTTCTTTCGATTTCCTTACTTTTAGAAAGATCAGTTTTGCTGGATCCTTGGAGCAATTTTCATGCAAACAATTATTATCTGTATTTAAAGATATTTTTTTTAGAAACCGATAAGTTCAGAAAACATATAAAGCAACATTATAGAATGCAAGATATTTTTTTTTTATCGAGGATCTTGAACTTCAATATTGTTGAAAGACTACAACCAGGGACTTTCTATACTAGTCTAGTATATACTTAGTATAGAAAGTCCCTGCTACAACGAATGGAAGTGTTTACCTAAAAAGGCGTTGACCATAATGTTCTCGTACTATTGCACGACTTAAAAAACAATCCAATTGCTGATTCAGTCTGTAACAAATTTCCGATAATACAAATAGAACATCCTCTGCTGAATTGAGCCCCAAATAAATGTGAATAGTTCAGTTTTTATTCAAAATTATCGAAAGCAAAGTTTCTCGTACGAATACTGACCCCCTCAATAGTGAATTACAGACGGACAGCCACACGAAAAATAAAATAAAAATAAATACTGAAACGGTTCACTTTCGATCAAAAATCAGAAAAATGACAGACATATCACGTATCATGATAACACTGTTACAACTGTAAACTTGTGCTGTTTATAATATAAATTCAAGTTCTTGGTGTACATACTGTCAATATTTTATTTTATTACTACAAAAAAAAAAATATTGGTGCAGAAAATTCAGAGGACGCAGTTGCCTCCCCTGCCTCATAGGTAGTTAGGGCTCTGAACACAGAATACTTCAAACGTATCTTATTGTAACAAACAAGCTTCAGGAATAATCATCCCTTGATGAATTCTGAATCTATTTTTGTTCTTTGGTCAGGTATCTTTGATGCATTCACCAATTCCATTCTCAATTTTAGTATTCATTCATTAATTCATGCATCAAACTTTTGGCAAATATTCTTGTATTGAAAACAGAACAATTCTGAACACTAGTATGCTTTTGGGAATTGAAGTTTAAGTGCATGAATACATATATGTACACTCTATAACATCAAATTATTTTGAATCTCATGAAACAGTAATAAATAAAATTATTACTTGATGTGACCAATGTTCATTATAAGCTTTTGAAAGTTATTTATTGTGGATGATCTGTTCAGAAACAAATCAAACATGTATGTCATTATAAAGTAAAAACCAGTTTTTATACGTTAAGATAGGAACATGGTTACCAAAATGAGTATTCTTGAAAAAGTTCACAATTTAAAAACATGAAAATAACTATCAACAAAATAAATATTTCCATAGTAATAGCTGTAACTATAGAAAACAATATGGACATAAAAATTTATTCTATTCTTTGTAAGAGAATACAATTATATTTAAAACATAAGATATAAGAAGATGTGGTGCAAATGAGACAACTCTCAAACCAAGTCACAATTTGTAAAAGTAAAACATGTTGTTAATAAATTTATACCTCAAGATATTTTCCAAATACTATGCCTTCTAATAAAGTTTTAAAAAACCTTAAAAAAAATTGGCATTTGAGAATGAACAGATACTCATCCTCTATATCATTATAAAATATACATATTCTGTTATTTCTTGTATACAATAAAATCTCTTTTTATATAGTGAAGTTGTAGCTCCTAAATATTACTGTCTTAAATATTGTTTTGTAAACAATAAATTTGGTATCTTACTGTCTTAATAATTGTTTTGTAAACAATAAATTTGGTTTGCATAAATAATTATTTGGACATCTCTCTTATTCACCAGTAGTTCATTCATTTAGTAAAATAAAAGTTTTTCAGGTTCATAATTTCAATACATTCACTCTTATACCTGGATCAGCAAAAGCAATAAAATTGCAGACAAAATATTTCAAATATATATTTAACCATATTATTTTGAAGAAGTATGAAACTTTGTATTAAGTTTTGGACAATCATATAAACATCGCTTAATGAGAAAAAATATACACCTTATCCCTATTTACTCCAATCGGGGGAAAACAGACATGTATACAATTTCCTGTTTGGGTCAGGCCTCCGAAAATAAAGGTCATCAGTAGTGAGCTGAGAGAGGAAAAACTTGAGAAAGCAATCAGTAAGAAACATTGATAGAGTATGATCCACTTTTTAAAGATTGAAGTTAAGTAAAAAAAATGTTTTTTTGAAGTATTTACGATAGTTTAAACACATAAACAACACGACGGGTGCCACATGTGGAGCAGGATCTGCTTACCCTTCCGGAGCACCTGAGATCACCCCTAGTTTTTTGGTGGGGTTCGTGTTGTTTATTCTTTAGTTTTCTATGTTGTGTCGTGTGTGCTATTGTTTGTTTGTTCTTTTCATTTTTAGCCATGGCGTTGTCAGTTTGTTTTAGATTTATGAGTTTGACTGTCCCTTTGGTATCTTTCGTCCCTCTTTTAAACAGGTCTCATTAAAAAGTATCATTCATGGTGCATTGTTTAAACAGGGTCCCAGATAGCTTCAACTGGATGAAAAAGTTGTGTAATTTTAGAACTTATTTTTTGGACTTCTCCCTAACTCGCCCTAAAAGTAATTGTATGTTTTTCAATACACATGTTGTGCACCATAAGTTCATAGTTACCCCAAGATTTTAATAGCATGATGCTGACTTACTTTGAACTACCAAAAGTCAAAAAAGATATAACATAGGTTTTCAAGACACTATTATTAATAATATTGACAAGCTTAAGACAAAGCACATAATTCAACTTCGGTAAGGACAACCATGTTTATACAAGCAAAATTAACCCTTAATTTACTACATTATATTTTGTCTCACAATATTTGTTCTATATAAGAAAACATTGGTAAATCATCAATACTAAATCGACTTGGTTTTTTTTCTTCAAATATCCTTGTGTAAACTCATTCACTAATAGGTTTCATCAATTTGTGAAGATCTGTACGCAAGAACAGCTCAGACTGAAATCTGTTCAGACCTTCCACCATCATAACAAAGCTTACCATCACCTAGTAAAAATATAAATTAAATGTGTTACTGTAGTAGTTTTGAAAGATATATTGAATATCAAATTAATTGTATTTGGCACAATATAATCTAAATAAAGGCAACATAAGTATACCACTGTTTTAAAGTCATACTCAGAAATATATTTTCACTGTTTAAAAAAAGATTGATTTACCATCAAATTGAAAGTTTGTAACATGTAAAGGTTTCAAAGTCAATGCAAATATGTTCAAACAAACCTCTGGTAAAAATACATCAAGTAGCTTCTCATCATTTTCTTTTACAGCCCCTTTACTGCTGATCTTATTCCTCAGTTCAATATACTAATAACATAAAAATAACAGAATTAGTATCAAATTTCCATTCTCAATTTTATATCTTATTTTTCCCCATCTCTTGAATAATATGGGAAAAAAATTAAAACTGTTATGCTTTGTAATACAAATGATATCTAACAGTGCATGAAAATTTTTGAAGTTGGTTGACTTCTATATGTTAATCAAAACATTTTTATGCAATTTTTAATGCATTTTATATGTAGTTTGTAACCTGTAGTTTTGAATCTTTACTTACTATTTTTTCAGAAGGAATGAATTGAAGACAGTTCAAGGTTTTCACATCTTTTCTTTTCTTAGAATTGAACTGTCTGAAAACATTCCAACGAAAAGAAGGCAACTCTGTTCTTCTAATCTTGTTACATAATTTCTGAAGAAAAAAAATATTTTAATTAAAGACTGATTGATAGATTGTGATAGTTCTTTAAAATGTCTAATCTCATAAATGTTTTTATACAAATTTGAAATACGTTTAAAGTCTTTAACAAGAATGTGTCCATAGTACACGGATGCCCCACTCCCACTATCATTTTCTATGTTCAGTGGACCGTGAAATTGGGGCCAAAACTTTAATTTGGAATTAAAATTAGAAAGATCATATCATAGGGAACATGTGTACTAACTTTCAAGTTGATGTAACTTTAACTTCATCAAAAACTACCATGACCAAAAACTTTAACCTGAACTTTGCACTATCATTTTCTATGTTCAGTGGACCATGAAATTGGGGTCAAAACTATAATTTGGCATTAAAATTAGAAAGATCATATCATGGAGAACATGTGTATTAAGTTTCAAGTTGATTGGACTTCAGCTTCATCAAAAAATACCTCGACCAAAAACTTTAACCGGACGGACGAACGAAGGCACAGACGGACGGACGGACAAACAGAGGCACAGACCAGAAAACATAATGCCCCTTTACTATCGTAGGTGGGGCATAAAAATTGCTTACTACTAAAACTTCTTTAAAGCTTTAACGTGTCTAATACTGAAATATCATGACAGATGATATTAATATGTCTTTTTATAGTCATTGTTTAGCTATTAGCAGCTTAGAGAGAAACAAGATCTTTAGGGATGTGTTCTTCTGATACTTCTGTCTCATTGTAATCTAGTTCAGAAATTATTCTAAAAACATATGACACCGGGGGAAAATATTAATGAATTTAAAAAAAATATAATGAAACTAAACTCTGTGCAAAAAGTATGTACTTACAATAAATAACCAGCTTTTGAGTAATAAAAATTTCAAATTGTATAACCATGACTAATACATACCTTTATATCTACCATATCCAGAGTTTCAATGAACCTCACTTCATCCTTGTATATATTGAGGCTAGAAAAATAAATATCATCAAATTTATAATTTATATACATATATATATATATATATAATGTCTAAAAATAGCAACAATCAACATTCAATCTATTTAAACGTGGATCAGTTTGTGAAAATAAACTGATACAGTTACTGAATTAAAATTATATAAATGTCTAAGAAAATAACTTAAACACACTAATTAATACATTAAAAAGTTCTATTAGATGTTAAATAGAAATACGCAATATTTCGCTAAACAAATTAGCTTCATCAGGCGTGTGCATCTCTCAAGGTGAAATCGGATGCATGACAAAAAATATTTTTGTAGCTAAATCTATACAAGAGTTGAGGAAAAGTGTAACATATTGATTGATGTTGCATAAAATATGTTTGTAGCTATATATATATATGCAGGATTTTCAAATTCAACATTCCCCTTGATATACACAAGTTAAATAACTCAAGTACATGACTTACTAAATGAGATTATTGTGTAAGTAAAACTATCGGCCGTATTGCTATTTGAGAATCTGTGACACTTGCACTCGTTATTCTACAATCACTTTTCTTTGTGGAATCGGACATATTTTATTTTAATTTGAAATTTAAATTGAACATATGTGATGTTCAGTAATGAAGAACAATTAGCGATATGTGTATTAAATGAGGAATTAAACCATTTTTCTGTTTAAAAGGCTAGTTAATAATTGACCCTTTATAGACCAGACTTCTGACCCTGGTCCTAATACTTATCTAATAAATATAAAAAAAAATAATGAAATGTGTAAAGAGTTATTTCAATCACAATACTTTACGTACTCTTTTGGATGATATGGTCGTAGGATATGACATCCACATACAAATGCTTCCTCTTGAGATATAATGCAACTGGAATGATATGTCTGGAAACATTTTAAGCACTTTTTATATAGTGAATTTCCCTGACAAAATACTCCTGCACCACATTTATCTCGGTCGGATATCTTTCTGTCATTCAGGAAAATTCCTTCCATGAAAGGGAGAAAGGATAAACATTGATCTCCTACTTTTTGAAGAGCCAAAATGCTTATTGATCTTTTGCCATTTTGCCCTTCATAATAAACAGATGCTCCTTCCTTGTGTATTTGTATATTCAGATTAAGTGCATTTGGTATATGCATTAGGTGATATACAGCTGGAAAATATTCAAATGAATTGTTAATATTTACAAATTATTGATTGTACAAATATATTACAATAAAAAACATAGTTGAAATTTTAAAAAATCTGATACATATATTAATAGAGTGAAATAATCTAAGACATAGGAAGTTAACTGTACAGAAGTATATTCCTATACTATTATTTGAAGCATACTGTTAATTCAGAAAGATTTCAGATTATTTATTATTAAAATTGGATGAAATAGCCATGGCACTTGCTTAATGAAATTTGAAATTATCATATCTATACAGTTTATCTTGAAATCATGATAATTATTCTCAATTTCCAAATATGCAAATCAGCTGCTTATATTATTTTGAGTAATAAAAATAATCAGCATTGTAAAAAAAAAAAAAAAAACGCTTTACCCAATTCATCTTCCATGTCACAACAAGGGGAGTCAAATTCTTTTTTCATCTCCTCCAGGATCAGATCCTTTTGGTGGTCATCTGAATCACAGCCCTAATATTTAAAGAATGATATACAACTTTAAGTAAACCAGGTATTGAAGAAAAAATACCACAATACAAACCACATCATTAGCTGAGAGATTTCTGTATGCGAAAAATATTGAAACGTTTTGTGTAATATGACAGCCATAATCATTTATGTTGGCAGGAATCTTTGAAAGAAAGCAAATGTTTTCAGAAATGACAAAATCGCAATAATTGTAGAACACAATAATTTCTGAATTAACAGTGATGATAACTTTAAAGCACCATCTTGTTACTAAGAAAACATGGACATATTAATAACCAGATGCTCTGCAGGGTGCAGCTTTATACGACCGCAGAGGTTGAACCCTGAACGGTTGGGGCAAGTATGGACACAACATTCAAGCTTGATTCAGCTCTAAATTTGGATTGTGATTAAATAGTTGACACAGCATAGGTTTCTGACACAGAATGAATGTGGTCTAATGAACTTAAAATTTGTGTTTTGCCTTTGAGCAATTAACTATGTTGTTGAATATTAATCCTCTCAAAAAAATGTTTGAAGAAATATTCTTTTTATTTATGAAATCTGAAATGAGAAAAATTGACCCCCCCCCCCAATTTTTTTTCACATCCCCCTTTCCCTTATTCCAAAACTGATCTCAATTCAAATTTCTAATGGCCCCTAACAATAACTACTCATTTAAATACATCTTAAAATATTAAAATGTAAAAAAAGTGCTTGTTATCACTGAATGGTAAAAATTGTTTTAATTTATCAGTTGGTAGTAAAAGTGAATATACATTGTATATTGTAATTTGTATAAAACAATGATTTAAGTTGATTCAACTATTATTCTGGACAAAGAAAGATAACTCCAATTGAAGATTTCTTGCTATTGCACAATACTGTGCAATTGCAAATTTCTTGCTATTGCACAATACTGTGCAATTGAAGATTTCTTGCTATTGCTGAATACTGTGCAATTGAAAATTTCTTG
Source organism: Mytilus edulis (assembly GCA_019925275.1). Taxonomy (NCBI): domain Eukaryota; kingdom Metazoa; phylum Mollusca; class Bivalvia; order Mytilida; family Mytilidae; genus Mytilus; species Mytilus edulis. Next base: position 89,313,638 of record CM034356.1, on the reverse strand, counting down.
CTATTGCACAATACTTAATATGATAATTTTGGATCCTGATTTGGACCAACTTGAAAACTGGGCCCATAATCAAAAATCTAAGTACATGTTTAGATTCAGCATATCAAAGAAGCCCAAGAATTCAATTTTTGTTAAAATCAAACTTAGTTTAATTTTGGATCCTTTGATCTTTAATGTAGACCAATTTGAAAACGGGTCCAAAAATTAAGAATCTACATACACAGTTAGATTTGGCATATCAAAGAACCCAAATTATTCAATTTTTGATGAAATCAAACAAAGTTTTATTTTGGACCCCGATTTGGACCAACTTGAAAACTGGGCCCATAATCAAAAATCTACGTACATTTTTAGATTCAGCATATCAAAGAACCCCAAGGATTCAATTTTTGATAAAATCAAACTAAGTTTAATTTTGGACCCTTTGGACCTTAATGTAGACCAATTTGAAAACGGGACTAAAAATTAAGAATCTACATACACAGTTAAATTCGGCATATCAAAGAACCCCAATTATTCAATTTTTGATGAAATTAAACAAAGTTTAATTTGGGACCCTTTGGGCCCCTTAGTCCTAAACTGTTGAGACCAAAACTCCCAAAATCAATCCCAACCTTCCTTTTATGGTCATAAACCTTGTGTTTAAATTTCATAGATTTCTGTTTACTTATACTAAAGTTATGGTGCGAAAACTAAGAAAAATGCTTATTTGGGCCCCTTTTTGGCCCCTAATTCCTAAACCATTCGAACATCAACTCCCAAAATCAATTTCATTAGCCATTTTCTAAAAGTTACAAACTTGAAATTTTGTGGAAAGAAGGGGGTGTGGTGCGGACTTTGTACCAGCGCTAACTATACATGCCAGATTAAAGTTAATTATTTTTATCAGAGATTAACAAATATTAAACTTTCAAAACATTACCTCCAGTTCAGCAGAATATTATTCTTTTGACCTGCGCTTTCCCCCAAGGGATTATAAAAGTATAGGCTCCCAGTCATAGGTTCAATTATCTAAAATAAATTATTTAAGAAATTATAAATTCAATTAACATATCTGAATGCACCACAATAATAGTTTTATATAACCCTCATTTTAACTGCTCAATGCTCAGCTCAGTGTTTTGGTTTGTTTTTTTCCTGTCAGCAATAGGTCAACTAAATTTGGTGTTTGGAATATTTGTAAGGTGTATATGTCTATCTAGGAGGTATTATTTCATGATTTAAAAGTCAATGCTAAATTTTTCTGGTTAAATTTGTTTCTTAGAAACCAACTATGTGCAAGGATGATTGTAAGGTGTTTTGTTTGGTTTATCAGACCTTGGCCTAATTTTCTTAGATCATGTCAAGTTTAAGTGACACGTGTAGTAAATCCTTATATTTAGGCCATCAACATAAAATCAATGATCAGTTATATATAAGCAGACATTTTTCCAGATATTTCAGCAAGTACACCCTATTCTAAAATTGTCCAAAATATTTAAAATTAAACATAAAATTCTGGAATACCATCAGATCCCAGTGAGCTCCATCTTGATAGTAAGCACCAAGGAGAATGTCATAATCCATCAGGTGTACCTAAAAAAAAAAAAAATATTGCCATGTTTTGTTATATTGTTCACCAGGTACAAAATTACCAAATAAATTAAATACAAAGATTGAATAGGAATAAATAAAATCTATTTCTAAAGGGCTTTAATATAACTGAAATATATTTTCAACACTGATATTTATGATTTGATGTGGGAAAAAGATATTATTGATAAATATTTAGATTGAAGACATATCACCATTCTATTGAATTACAAATATCTGAAGTTGGTTTCACACCAAAATTAATTCCTTTTTCTTGGTTTATAAGAACAGATCTTAAGTATAATATATGATATTTTTCCAGATTTTTATTGCTACAACGTCTTGAAAAATCAGATATTAAAGGTGTACTTTAAGCTGGGTAAAACATATATGTTAAAAATATATCAAACAAGAAGCAAACAAGAATGTGTCCCAAGTACATGGATGCCCCACTCGCACTATCATTTTCTATGTTCAGTGGACAGTGATATTGGGGTAAAAACTCTAATTTGACATTTACTAACATTAGAAAGATCATATCATGGGAAACATGTGTACTAAGTTTCAAGTTGATAGGACTTCAACTTCATCAAAAACTACCTTGACCAAAAACTTTAACCTGAAAATTGCAAGTTCAGTGGACCATGACATAGGGGTCAACATTCTAATTTGGCATTAAAATTAAAAAGATCATATAATTGGGAACATGTATACTAAGTTTAAAGTGGATTAGACATAAACTTCATCAAGAAAAAAACCTCGACTAAAAACTTTAACCTGAAGCGGGACGAACGAACAGACGGACGAACAAATGGACGGACTAACAAACCCATTTTTAATGAATACATACATTTTGTAAAGTTGTGTTAATCGAACACTCTCCGTTCAGAATTTTGGTCATTGCAGCTGTCGGAATTCGAAATACTTTTCTATGCTGGTCATTTTCCCAGTTGGCAAGGCATCCTAGGTAAGCATCCATGACCTTAAAATTGTAGGTTGTTATTCAATTAAAAATAGAAATAATATTAGACTTCTCTTGTGTTAAACACATCTAATTATATCAGTCTGATTTCTTTCACTAAAGCCTGTCATTAGACCTGTTGTAACATTCTCTTACTTTTATTGTTGATGGACAACTGTCTCACTGACATTCATATCACAACATTGTATTATTACATATATAAAGTTTGATCATCAAAATCTTTATGCAACTATAGGTGTGAAAGGGCATAATAATTTTAAAAGACATACTGATGGATGGAATTCAGCATTCCCAATCTCCTGCAATTCATTAAAATTTAATATGCATGCAACTATCATATTCATTTAATATTTCTATCTTCACAACTTTTGTACATTTTAATATTTGCCAATAAAAAAAACTTTCTCTTGTGCGTTTAAATCTATTTGGAACTATACTTAACCTGATCTGTAAGCCAGTTTTTATCTCTAAGGGATCTAATATCACCATCTGTTATATTGATGTTGAAAACTTTAGCAACTATATAACCAGTTTCTTCCTCCTGATCCCATATCCCCTTAACTCGTTCTAGAACTGAAATTCCAAAAAAAACCTTTTGATGTACTTAAAACTTAAAAATAATATTAAAAAGTATCTCCAACTCCAAGGACGCACTAAAAAATTGTTGGTGAGTAAAAGCAAAGTTTACATATCAATACATTACAATGATAATAGGGAATAGGTGTTAAGCTTCCACTGGCAAATCAAATGTATGATATTAAAAGAGCAATTTTATTCAATAAAAAAAACTACTTTGTACCAGTTACTAGTTATTCTTTATGTGCTTGTTTAGAAAGTAATAGTCCACAGGCCCCACATTGTTCTGACTTCAAGCTGATCTACTGAGTCTATACTAGTACTCCTTAATAATCATGCATGCCTTGTGGAATTTCTAGCACTTATGTGTAACCTGTCTCTAGGTTTCAAACTCATGACCTCCAAGATTTGAGGCATCAATTCTTTTTGTATTGAAGGGTTTATAACAGAACAATACCCTCTTTATCACTCATCACTAATCATTCCTAATAATGGCATTCAAATTTCGTGTAAAGATAAATTTTCTAACTTGCTCTTATTTCATGAGGATTAAATTTTTGAATTATCAAATGGATAACTGTTGGTCGCTATGACATATAAAAATAAATTGCTGAATATACAACACCCAAGTTATCAACAATGAAAAAGTACAAATTTACCTTGTATTTCATCAATCTCCACACCAGTTAATTCATTTGCATACACTGAAAATGAAAATAAAAATTGTATGAGAATGGTATGTACTAGATTAACCTGTTGAAGTAAGATGTTACACTGCAGATAATACAGAATATAAAACAAATATCAAATATGTTAAAACAGAGAAAATATACAAACATTTGGCATCAGTGATAAAACATTATTTGGAATTTTGATGGGACAAGATTTGGTTGAAAATCATACCTGATTTATCTATTATTTTTTTTTTCTTTGAATGCCCTTTACTGATTAAATTAGATCTTGACTTTTCTAATCTGACTGGCAATCCATGGTCAGTTGGAATAATCTGGTCAATGTCAAGTGCAAGGCCTTCTAATTTAGGAATAAGCTCATCTAGAGTTTCATGTGGAATGTTATACAAGGATGTCTCCATTTTTTTCATCAGCTCAAGACATCTTGTAAGACTTTCTTTAGTTTTCACAGTTCTTCTTGTGATGATTTTTTCCCTTGATGTATTCTGGTTAGTTTCCTGTATTAAATTGGTGTTGCAAGCTTCCGCAATATTACAATCAACGGTAAAATTTTGGTAATTTTTAAAGCCAGATGGTAGGCTGTTCCAGTTGCAATTAGGAAAAGTGTGAATCACTGACAGAATGTGCTTGCATGGTAAGTGATTCTTCTGAAAGTCCATACAAGAACATTCTGGTTTTTTCAGATTGATTGTATAAACATTATCGGAATCTACACTCTGAACTATAAATTCCCAATCTCCAACAGCCGTAAAGTTTTCCAACGGAATTTCTAAAACTGATGGTGGCATTCTTGAAAGGCAGTGGCTTACAAATTTAGTAGGACGGTTGTGCAAGAATTTGGGAATAAAATCTGCATAAGTCCTGTAGCCTTCCAGACTTCTTACATTGTTTTCAGTATACCTGAAGAAAAGCATAAGATTAAATTACAACCTTCAATGTAAACTACTTTTCAAGTATAATTCTATTGCACTATAAAACAAACCTATTAAGCCTTCATATTTCATAAGTTTAACATACACCCATGAAGTTGTATCTAATTTACAATAAAGATATTATAGTTATTTAAAATTATACCCTTCATAATTCAGGCTGGTGTCATTCAGAAATTTAACCAGATTCTGTAGAAAAAGCACAATTTAATATAGTGGTTTAGCAACGGTTGAAAGAAAAACATAAAAAGCATTTTAGATGATAACTGATGTGATCAATTATTTCTAATAGTAACTACTAGCTACTCAAATTTAATCCAACAGAAAATCATATTAACACAACCTTTCATAGCTTGCTGGTAAAAATCTGTGAATGATTATGGACAGCAAACTGGACAGAGAAGTATCACTTGTCTCTGCTAAATAGTCTTTTTTCAACCTCAGATGCTGCCTTTCGAGTCCATTTGTAGTATTCACTCTAATATTAAACAAATCATCTCTGAAATGTCTAACCCATCTCTGAAATATGATATCAAATATTGATAACTAAAATTGTTTCATAATATAATACTGCTATATCAATTTGGAATGTGCTAATATCTTTTTGGAAACCTCCAAGAAGACTTCAACACCCATTTAATTTTTCCTAATCATTTGCTAAATGTGTTTCTTTAACTGTTAAAGATGTCTGCTTTGGCGAGTTACAAAAAACAATTTATAGAAACAGCAGTATTAACTTATAATACTTTTGTGATAAGGACAATAATTGTTGAAAGGTCAATATCAATAAAGAATAGAAATAGTCTCTGTGGTTGTTTAATTTTTGCATTATAAAATTCAAACAAATTTGGATAAAAAATATTATAAAACAACAGTAATTTCTAACAGCTGATTTCAATTACATTTTGTCTGACTTAAGAATCAAAATTGAACCTCACAGAATATTTACTGCTAACTTTTATTTCAAAACAAAAATACTTCCAATACTGTACTAGAAATAAGTTAGTGATTAAAATAGTCAGGAACCAAATTCATGAAGCTGTCACATATTCCTATGTTACCTCTCGATGTCCAAGCCACCATGGTTCAAACCAATTTCTAAGCCCTTGGTTATTTTGCCATACACGGTGGGTAGTCAGCTCTAACACATGTTCATGATATTCATCTAATGATGTTGAACTGCTTAATGCCCTAAATCTGCAACGATTGAAATGAAGTCAAGTAATAATTTATTGTGAAAAGGAAGTTCAGGGTATTTTTCTAAAAGGTGGTGGATGGAACAAGCCTTACATTGAAAACAAAAAATTTCCAAAATTATATACTTCAAATTTTTCCAATTCATGGTAGATTTTGTACATGAGGTGACAAACTGACCTATGAAATCCTCAATAATAAAAACTCAATACTCTAAGACAGGAAAATTGAGGTGACAAACTGACCTTTGAAATCATCAATACCCTAAGACAGGAAAACAAAGGAGTTCATTGGACAATTTAAGAGTAAAATATATACTAATTCTAACCCAGTATTAAAAAAAAAAATGACATAAACAGGGTACTACAGTTAAACATAATTGGGGTAGTAGCATGGCAAGTTTTATGTTTTAACATGGATAATTAGTCATTTATAAATACATGTCAATTGTATATTTATGTGCAAAATATGTAATAATATTGGCTTTTAGTGAATTTGAAAGTTCCTTTCTACCACCCACATTCATTTTATTGGAATAATCCTAAGAAATGCATTGATTCTAGTACTTAAAATCATTCATGTAGAACAGTTGGATATTTTAACAGGTTCTACACAATGTTACAAAAAAAAAGCATAAAAACAAAGTTCAATATTTTTTGTACTTTTATGTTTATAATTTTTCCCTACTGCAGCTCATGTTTTATCTTTCTTAGGTAATAAGTCTAATTATTTTCATTTCAGGTGCATTTATATTAAGGTTTCCAAATGATGCTCATATAACCTTTTCATATATAATTTTCCAAAACTGGTATTTTCCAACTATTCTCAAGATAGGAAAGATTACAAACTCTGGAACATATGAAAATAAGATAATAAATTACAATTTTTTTAATTCTTCTTTTGCTTCAGTACATCCATTTTTTTGTTTCTTCAACCATCTATCCCATGCTTGTTCTTTATGGAAGTCACATAAATATACTTGACAACCTAAACAAAATGTTAAACTTAGTTGATTCAGAAAAATATATTTTTATATAAAATAGATAGACAAATAAAAAACAACACCATTGTTTAAAAATAACTTAATTATATAAATGAATGGTACCTTAATATTTTGTGACCCAAGTTTGTCTAGTTTAATGTATTATTCAAGATGTCATTAAAAAATCTGATAGCGATACAACTTAATAAATAATTCTTTTAACTCTTTTAACAAAAAATAAATTGAATGCCCATATCCAGCACCTGTAAAGAATATATTACACAATGCTTTAATATGTGTATTATCATTTTGTGCAAAGGGGTGACAAATAAAAATGGTGGCAAATAGTGATCTATAAAAAAGGTGAAAATGAATGCATTTGTGCTATAAAGAATAAAGGTAAGAATGCTTCAAATACATAACACAATAACAATATAATACAACACTGCAGGAAGAAGCATGAAGATAAGCAATATGATATTAAAGGTTTTTGCATGAATATTTTCTAGTGAAATGTATATTTTATAAAGAATAATATTTACCATATTCTAAATTGAAAAAAAGAAAAAAGCTTTAGCAATTATTTGTCACTTAAGAGACATGGATAATTAGAAGCTATATTTGCACTAATTTATTATTATACACCTATTTGCTGGCTATGATTACACAGGACAATAAATATGACAAACCAAAACAAATATATACGGATTGCAGTACAATAGCATAGAATATTGCCCTCTAAATTTTTATTACATTCTATGGAAATAGTTAATTGCTATGCAAAAAGATATGTATCAAATATAAAAGGGTATTTCAAACATCTGTTTTTATCTACACTTTTGATATTTTTATTCTTCAGCTGAAATTTTTGAACATATTCTAGTATCTGACAAAAGACAAATTTATATCTAACAAAAATACAATATATGGAATATAATATGGAATATGATATGGAATAGAAGATATATGTGTAGAGGTAGTACTCCCGCACCAGCACACATTAAATGTGGGCATTTAATCCAGCACCATAATGATTATTTAAAGTGTGTAACCAGTACCATGATAATAAAGATTGGTCTATACACAGATGTATTGTGTGAAATTCTTACCACTGTAGGATCTGTAAATTAAAATTTTATGTATGTTTATAATACAAATCATCTTCCATTAGTACTTGGTACTCTGATATCGTTTTTCAATGGAACATTTTATCTAAAGGGCTTTTCATTTTAGTAACTGAATTTATGTTATCAAAGAAAGTATTGCATAGTTTTATACAAGAAGTCCATAACATTCAAATAGAGTAGAAAAATGACTACTGCATTTTAACTCATTGCAGTTTTTTTCATTAATATTTTATTTTTTAAATATTTTCAATGCTGTTTACTTTCTATCTATTTGGTTTACATGTATGCTTGTGAAACCATTTAAATGTACAATGTATGGCTATTGAACTATAAAACTTTCCTTCATATGTGGAAATCTATTATATAGAAGTTGTATTTAGCTAAATAATGTGCAACACATCTTTAAATTAAACCAATTATATTAATAGACTGTTTTTGGCAATACACGAATGATGTCAAAAACATAAGC
>CM034356.1:89278149-89305015 GCA_019925275.1 Mytilus edulis | reverse complement strand
GTTTCGTCACTCCCATTTAATCTCGTACGATTGTTTTAAATTTTTAAGGTTTAAACAGTATAACACCATGTGATATCATGTTTTAGGGACAAATCAATTTGTCCTTGGGATATTAATACACCTTATCGCTAATCCTGGCTGACCCGCCCGCTTGAACTTTTGACGCATACAACAATCACTTTTCCATTGTGGTGTCAGATATTTTGTATTGTGGTGTCAAAGTTTTATGGGAACCTGTGTGATATCCAGTAATGGCGGACAAATAGTGATAAGTTGTATTTGTTCCTGTAATCCTCATGAATTTGTGGTACAAGAATTCTCCTCCCCCTATTTAATTTGACATTCAATGCATTTGAATGGTTGACCCCCCCCCCCCCCCCCCTCCCCCCCTTTTTAACAAATGGTTCGATCCGCCCTTGCATGTACACATTTTTTCAATATTTCCAGACAATTAAATGATAATGTAAACCTCCCCCTTTTATCTGCGTACTACGAAACATTGTACCAACCAATTGTGTCAGTCGAAGAAAACCCCTTATTTCTTCGGTAAATTGTGAAGTTTGTGTTTGTTCTAACTTCATGAGCGTATATATCATGATCCGCTTCGTCTGCAGTTGAAACGACTTTGTATGATTCGTCAGTCATGCTGGATCTCCCGCCATTTCTATGTGAATGATCCGTGTTCAATCCGCTGTTGAGAATTCGAAGAGTTCCGAATACAGACATCCTCTTGCCTGATCTGAACTAGCATCGACGATTATTTTTTTAGATCATGAAATGATAAAAGTTTACATATCGGAAGAAGGAAGACACGGAGTAAATGAGCAAAATGTGTTTTCCTGTATGAAAGTTACAGAACAATACCAAACGATAAGTGTTAAACATTCAAAGGAAATTAAAATCCATTCACACAAATGTTTACATTCCTGAAATATCACTCAATTTTGTGTGACTAGTAATTTATCCGTGTTGTGTACCAATAATTGTTTTTTTTAAGTTTAAGTTTTCGTATAGTGTAGTGAACGGGGAAAGGAGAATGAGAATGTAACATGGAGGATCTTCTTCAGCAGTGCAACTCACTATGATTGGCTTGGATCAGTCAGGAAAGACAACTCTTTTATATAGATTGAAGTATGATCAGTTTACCAACACCACACCAACTATAGGATTTAACTGTGAAAAAGTTAAATGTGAAACAGGTACTGCTAAAGGAACAACATTCACAATATGGGATATTGGTGGGGCAGATAAGACTCGTCCACTTTGGAGAGCATATATTCGATCATCAGAAGGTATTATATTTGTTGTTGATTCAGTTGATAAAGAAAGAATAGAAGAGGCTAAATTAGAATTGACTAAACTAATTCGCTGCTCTGATAACCAGGGACTACCCATACTTGTGATTGCCAATAAACAAGACATGCCGGGATCATTAGATCCTGTAACTGTAGAAAAGCAGTTAGGCTTACATGAACTACCTCCTTCACAATTGTGGACATTACTCGGTGCTTGTGCTATCACTGGAGAAGGGTTGTCTGATGCGATCGAAGCTATGTATGAACTTGTGTTAAAAAGGAGAAGAATGAAGAAGAAGCGATAACAGAAAAGTTGTATAGGACTACAAATTATTTTTGTGATCTACATTGTTAAGTTTTTTTTTTATAACTTTTATGTCTTTTAAATATTAATTTATGGGTTGTGTTGTTGTATACAGTTTATGAGTTATTTATGCAATTGTAGATTTTATTTGTTATTTTGTAATTTAAATCTTTTTATGATACTGCCAACAAATTGAGTACAAATTTGTATATATAAATAATTACAGAGCAGATATAACATAATTTTTAAAAATCGAAAGTCTTGATTTTCATACATGTTTAATGTATATTTTGTGTTAAAATTCCAATCTATAGGGTAAATATTCATGTTGTAAATAATGAAAATTTATCAAGAAAGTACAGACATTGTACAATTGGTGTACAAACTTCATCCCTGTTTTTAACATATTTTAAGAGATTTGCTGTGTACCTTTGCCAGCATTTATTTTAATCACTTTATTTTTATTTGGCAATACTAAAGCATACATTATTATAATGACATGTGGGACAGTATGTAGTATGTACCGACATGTACAGTTGTTTGATTAAAATTAATTTAGAGAAAAAAAGGTTTGCAATAAATGCGCTATCTAATTCAGCTTGTAACTTTTTTGATCTGTTTGTAAATTCTTTTTTCACTTAAAAGAAATTTACTTTATTTTTTTTGCAATAAACATAAATACATGCATGTATACTGGAAAAGTAAGCATTTTAACAGCTTTATAATCATGATAATATACATATTGAGATAGGACAATTTCTGCCAGATACAGTATACTGGAAAAGTAAGCTTTTTTATTATAGCTTTGTAATATTGAGAAAGGACAATTTCTGCAATATAGATTTTATTTTAATCAGAAACTGAACTCATATTTTATTATTCTTTTTAGCCATGGCATTGTCACTTTATTTTCGATCTATGAGTTTGACTGTCCCTCTGGTATTGTTCCCCCTTCTTTTATTAGCATTTTGATTGATAATTCTTTATCAACCTGTTTTGACCAGTCTTATTTAAATCAGATATATTTCTTTCTCTGTCAGATTTGTTTTGTTTCTGATATGTAAGAGCTGTAAGACATCTGACAGTGGGTATTGTTTAGATCTTTTATGCAAATTCTTTATCAACTTATTATTTATAAAGGGGGCAGGACCTTTTTCAGGATGTCGGGATTTAAAATTTCTATAAAAATCTGGACCTCAGGATTTCATGTTTTTAAAAAAGGGATTTTGGGATCAGAACCCCTTCGACCACCCTCTCTATAATATATATATTAAATATTTGATTGGATAGTAAAAAGTTGCACATGTGTATATATCCTACAAATGTACATTGTAGTACCATGATTACGGGATGTCTGATACAATGTTGAAAAAAAATTGAGCAAATTGAAAGATCTAGTTTTTATAGAATTGCATCTTTGATAACATGTATATTTCATGTGTATTTTCATCTCAAAATTTGAAGATTGAACATTGTATTCATTGAATGTATTGTCTCAGTATTATGCTGAAACGTATATGTCTAAGAGTATATAATTGTACCAAAAAAACGGAGCAACCATAAACATAATACATGTACAATGTATATATACCGGTATATATATTTCTTGGCCTTACAAAAGATCTCTACAATTTTATGTTTGTTTTTGCCTGCCTTCATATTGTTTTTTCATGGACAATGTTGGGAGGAAGTTCAGAAATAGCATTAGAATAATATCGTGTATCTATACATGTACCTACATGTACATGTAGTTCTGTATTCAGATGGTCCAGATAGTATTTATAAATTGTACATACATCATATAATGAAGATAAATGAATTATATTTAAATGTCAACTTCCAAAGATTGAAATAGTTATCTACATATTTGTTATTATAAGATGTCAGAATCATAATCATTTACACAAAATGTAATATTCCATCAAAATTTCAAAAATGAAAATTAGATAAATTTTATCTTACTTGAATGACCCAATTTTATCTGAAAACTTAAGTTATACTTAGAAACAGATATCTATTATATAGAAGGAAGTTTTCAGTCCTTATCCCTTAAAATATCATACAGTTTATGTCAATGTTAATGTATGTTATCTTATATATTATATTATCGCACATATATATAGAATTTTAGATAAAAAGTTTGTCTGTTTAATATATTATACATGTATATGCAAATTTCCTGCACTTGACACAGAAAATATATATGAAATGTACAAATACACAATAATACCATTGATTATGGTTGATAACAAGGAATTTTGTACTAAACTAGAATTATATATTACATATATAAGGGTCGTAATGGGGGTACCTTTATGAGGAATATATAACAGTAAAAGTTCTTGCTAAATAATGTTAATGTTAATTTTTTGTGTATGACGATAAAAGGAACACTTTCTTTTAGACGATAAAAACATCCACTGATTTTGACAAATCGCATTATTTTTTTTCAAAAAAACAATTATTTTTAGACCTCTGATGACTCACGATAAGGATATTTTGATGAATCACGGTAAAATTTTTCACCAATTTGGCGCTAATGGTAGCCGAAATGACTGATTGATGCCTGATGTTTAAGGGCATTACTACCCTCATTTATATGATTGCCAGGGATACATTCAGTAGATGGATGTAATGAATTTAATAAAGGAAGGCAAGGGACATACATTAATTTATAAAAAATCTATGCTTTCTAGAAAGGGGTTGTTATTGAACATGCTTAATGTAAATTTTTAAAGACATCACTCATTTTAACTCTACATGAACATATTTAATTTTTATAATCAGACTTCTATATATTGTTTAAAAAAAGATTTTATTCAAATCCTTATAAAATAGTTGTTTTTTTCCATAGAATGGGACCTATTAAAAGATCTGATTATTTTGGTAGCTACCTTTCCTAAAATTTGTACCATCATGTAACACAATCAAGTTAGTCCTTCAATTTTATACCATTTTGACAAAATTGAATAATTTTAGCATTTTGTTGGTTAATGGCATCTAGATAAGTTTATTGTTGAATTTAATATATAAAGAAAGGTTGTGGTTTTGTATTTTTTTTTAAAGCTGCATTATGTAAAAAAAAAGACTGATTAATTGGGAAATATATTTATGTAAACAACTCCTAGTTGCTAAATTGTACTCTCATTATATTGTTGCTGTTTGATAATCCTGTTAATTAAATTTTAAACTTATTGAATTTGTTGTTTTCATGTTTATTCTTGATATTGATTAGATGTTTACCTGTTGACACCTGTATTAAGTTCATTAGTACTTTATTTAATAGTTATCCCACAAGGACGCGGTGTGTCAGTGTAAGATCACCCCGATGGCCGGAGGCCAGAGGGTGATCTAACACTGACACCCCAAGTCCGACTGGGATAACTATTTTACATCCCAGCTGTTTTAGATTAGACGAAAAACCATTTATAATTCATAAAATCTAGTTTAAAACGCCACACAACCATAACAATATACTTTATATATTACTATATGATGTATACCCTTTTTGACCCCCAAAACACGATGAGTAGATATCAAACAATGTCAACTCGCCCCACTTGCCAATCGGCCTACACTATATCGCCACTTTATAAAAATATCGTCCCACTCTTGTTTACCGACTTGCCCCACTTTGAAAAAGTGTTAAATCAAATTGAACAATCAGTCTGAAAACTCACTAATTAACGAAAAAGGTTAAAACCCCACTGAATAAAGGTCTGACAACTCGCCCCACTTATAAAAAGATCTTGCTTCCTTTAAGTATGTCAAATTACTATTATATCGTATCCAGTCGTCCTGGTGTAGTGGTTTGTGTCGTGGCCTGATATGCTAAAGGTCTTGAGTTCGAATCCCAGCATATACACTGGATTTTTTCTACGTGAATTTTGATAGATAGTCTTTTCCGTATAATTAATTATAAGTTTTATAGTGGATTTGACATTCCGCCAAAATGTTACAGAACAAAGGAAAGCATGCATAACAACGAAATTCAAACTGGGGTGATCTGGTAGGGGTGATCCGGCTCAGATCACCCCTGTTAGAACAAAGGAGCTGGGATGTAATGTAGCAGATGGGTTTAGCTGTCCAGTCATCTGCTGAGTCCAAGATACTTAAATGAATTAGTGTCATTGTTACAATTGTGATAATTCAACTAGGTCTATTAAAAATATAATACTTAATTTTAATGCAATCACACTGTGAAAAACTCATTGCCATTGTTGGGAAGTTCACCCATTTTTTATAGCTTCTTGCATGAACAAAAGAGTAATGATAATTGACATTTAATGACCCGTCATGCCATACATGTAAATAAGATAGAAGACTAAAAAGATGTAGTATGATTTCCAATGGGATAATTTCCATCACACTAATTGACATAAAATAGCACCTATTGGTCACCATGTGGCCTTCAAGAATGAGAAAAACAAATGTATAACAATTCAAATAAGAAAACCAACAGCCTATGTAAGAAACAATATAAGAAAGAAAAAAATGATAAACAGCAACAAACAGTAACCACTGAATTACTGTGTCCTGACTTGGGACAGGTGCATATATAATGCAGTGGAGTAGTTTAAGCTCTAACTGGCCTAGTTAAGGTTCTAAGATTTCAAGTAGGGCTAATTGGGAATTTATATGGTGTAATTGCTGCCATGCATGGAATGTAATCACTATGCAGAAAGAAACATTGTCAGCTTTTTAAAGGGTCTTAAAATCATCATTCCTACATTTGTATAAATACATTTATAATGGTTGGAAAGATTTAAATCAGGAATATTTATTAGACAAAATAGATTATGGGAGGACTTCACAAGGTATAAAATAAGGGGTCCTGAGTGGTCAACTACAGTATAATAGCCTGTCAACATTAAGGTTGTGTTGGAAACCTGAAATTAGCAAGTGTACTCCACTCCAATCTTAATCCAGTAGGATTGTCAGATTTTCCTTCCAAGGTCATGGTTCTCTTGGGCTACCTTTACCAATAAAAAACTGACCAACATGAAATAGCACAAATGTGCTGAAAGTGGCATTAAGGAGGCTCGAGGGTATACAAATTTCAGAAAAAAATCAAACATTTGTATTTCATTACAAATTTTATTTATTTCCTTTTGTAGTTGTTACTTTATCATATGGTACAAAAATCATTCAAAACAATCAATTTGTGTTGGCCCCAGATGACTTTCAAAATGTATACATCATTGAAAAAGTTCCAAATTATCTCCCTTTGGTGGAAAAATGCCATTTTTTGGCTCTAAATTGAAATATCTTTTCCAACTCATCGGTGACATATATCTTTTTTAATATAATTTCCATATAAGCTGTACTTAAACTAAATTATTGTAAAATTTTAGCGATTTCTGTAATAAATTTCTTTTTTTATTTCGATATTACCTTTATTTCTCCTATTACTTCAACAGAAAAAAAACACCTTTACAAAAATGTATGCTTCTATCGAAGGCAGATTGTGAGCCCAAATGAACGGTGACCCCACTTTTTTATTTTATTTTTCTATTAACTATAAGATAAAGTTAATTTATAGAAAAATATAGAGAAATCCTATATAAATGATTTAGACCTGCGAACCCCCTTAAACAATAATCTATCAATCAAAAAGTGTTATTGTCACAATCCAAAAATATGGTATAAGTCCCATAACTCCTATAAAAGTTATTGAATAAGAAAAAGCACAACAAAAAATATAAAACTACTCAACAAACAATCCTGCAAAATATAACAGCTTTCTGTCAAATGGTCTCAGAGTTTTACATTTGTCAATATGGGGCCTTTTATAGCTGACTGTGTGGTATGGGCTTTGCTCATTGTTGAAGGCTTTGTGGTGACCTATAGTTGTTAATTTCTGAGTCATTTGGTCTCTTGTGGAGAGTTGTCTGATTGGCAATCATACCACACCTTCATTTTTTTTTTTTTTTTATATCAGAGGAGTTTACAAGGAATTCAATATTGTCACCATGAGCCAAAAACATAGTCCCTAAATGGCCGATTTGTTGGTAAAGAGGCTGATCACTTTCACTTAAAACAAACATACAAGATAACATGAAAGAATATGTTTCATATCAAGAAGTAAAGGCCAGGATGGCCAGTTTAATGAATCGACAAAAAGTTGCAGTTACAAAAGCCAGGTTTGATGCAATATTATTTCCTGCCAAGTTACGATTGTATTTTCTCACCTGGTAATATTTGGAAAATCTACAAAGCAGGTTGCCTTTATACTATATATTCCAGTCCGTCATAGTACCATCTATCCAAGCTAGGCAGGGATTTATACTTTCTACATCAAATACAAGGTTGGCTTTATATTATGTACTCTAGCCAGGCTATTCTTTTATACTACAATATACCAAACTTTTCACCCATAGTTTGGCAAAGAGGTTTATCTTTTGTCCCTACTTACCCGTTTCTTTTTAATCTGATTTCCACCACTGACAAATCAATATTGTTAACAGGAACCAAGCAGGAGATTTTGCAACTTTCAATAGCTTTATAGAGAAAGAAAAAGTATTTAGCATATGCCTTGGAGATGGACAATACTGTCCCGGATTAGGGGAGGGTTGGCACCTTCAAACATGTTTAAAACCCGCCACACCCCTAATGTGCCTGTAACAAGTCAGGAGCCCGTAGTTCAGTGGTTTTAGTTGGTTCATGTCTATCATATTTGTTTTTCATAAATTGTTATGCATTAGACACTTCATTTCCTCAAATGAATTGTTTCATACTTTTTATGACAGAGCCTTTTATAGCAGACTATACAGTATGGGTTTTACTCATTTTTAAGGCCATACAATTGACTATAATTGCTTACATCCTACTTTAATTGAACTAGAGTGAATAGCTGTCTCATAATTATACGACCGCAAACATTTTAATTTTTCGTCGTATATTGCTATCACAGAATACTTTTAGTTTTCGCACTCTAACTTTAGTAAAAGTGAATAGAAATCTATGAAATTTTAACACAAGGTTTATGACCACAAAAGGAAGGTTGGGATTGATTTTGGGAGTTTTGGTCCAACATTTTAGGAATTAGGGGCCAAAAAAGGGCCCAAATAAGCATTTTCTTGGTTTTCGCACTATAACTTTAGTTAAAGTAAATAGAAATCTATGAAATTTTGACACAAGGTTAATGACCACAAAAGGAAGGTTGGGATTGATTTTGGGTGTTTTGGTTCCAACAGTTTAGGAATTAGGGGCCAAAAAAGGGCCCAAATAAGCATTATTCTTGGTTTTCGCACAATAACTTTAGTATTAGTAAATAGAAATCAATGAAATTTTGACACAAGGTGTATGACCACAAAAGGAAGGTTGGGATTGATTTTGGAAGTTGAGGTCTGAACAGTTTAGGAATCGGGGGCCAAAAAGGGGCCCAAGTAAGCATTATTCTTGGTTTTCGCACCATAACTTTAGTATAAGTAAATAGAAATCTATGAAATTTAAACACAGGGTTCACGACCCATAAAGGAAGGTTGGGTTTGATTTTGGGAGTTTTGGTCCCAACAGTTTAGGAAAAAGGGGCCCAAAATTGAACTTTGTTTGATTTCATCAAACATTGAATAATTGGGGTTCTTTGATATGCCTCATCTAACTGTGTATGTAGATTCTTAATTTTTGGTCCCGTTTTCAAATTGGTCTACATTAAGGTCCAAAGGGTCCAAAATTAAACTTAGTTTGATTTTAACAAAAATTGAATACTTGGGGTTTCTTTGATATGCTGAATCTAAAAATGTTACTTAGATTTTTTATTTTTAGCCCAGTTTTCAAGTTGGTCCAAATCGGGGTCCAAAATTAAACTTTGTTTGATTTCATCAAAAATTGAATAATTGGGGTTCTTTGATATGCCAAATCTAACTGTGTATGTAGATTCTTAATTTTTAGTCCTGTTTTCAAATTGGTCTACATTAAAGTCCAAAGGGTCCAAAATTAAACTAAGTTTGATTTTAACAAAAATTGAATCCTTGGGATTCTTTGATATGCTGAATCTAAAAATGTACTTAGATTTTTGATTATTGGCCCAGTTTTCAAGTTGGTTCAAATCAGGATCCAAAATTATTATATTAAGTATTGTGCAATAGCAAGAAATTTTCAATTGCACAGTATTCAACAATAGCAAGAAATCTTCAATTGCACAGCACAGTATTGTGCAATAGCAAGAATTTTCAATTTCTCAGTATTGCGCATTAGCGAGAAATCTTCAATTGCACAGTATTGTGGCAATAGCAAGAAATATCTAATTGCACAATATTGTGCAATAGCAAGAAATTTTCAATTGATTGACTTATCTTTCTTTGTCCAGAATAGTAGTTAAATCAACTTAAATCATTGTTTTATACAATATACAATGTACATTCACTTTTACTACCAACTGATAAATTAAAACAATCTTTACCATTCAGTGATAACAAGCACCTTTTGTTACATTTTAATATTTTATGATGTATTTAAATGAGTAGTTATTGTTGCAAACTCCATAAGAAATTTGAATTGAGATCAGTTTTGGAAAAAGGGAAAGGGGGATGTGAAAAAAAATGGGGGGTGGGGGTAAATTTTTCTCATTTCAGATTTCATAAATAAAAAGAAAATTTCTTCAAACATTTTTTTGAGAGGATTAATATTCAACAGCATAGTGAATTGCTCAAAGGCAAAAAAAATATTTTAAGTTCATTAGACCACTTTCATTCTGTGTCAGAAACCTATGCTGTGTCAACTATTTAATCACAATCCAAATTTAGAGCTGAATCCAGCTTGAATGTTGTCTCCATACTTGCCCCAACCGTTCAGGGTTCAACCTCTGCAGTCGTATAAAGCTGCGCCCTGCAGAGCATCTGGTTTTTATAATAATTTCATAATTTAAATTAGTCTGATATTCAACTGCTAAAATAAACTGCCATGTTATAAGCAACTTTATATGTATTGATAACAGTAACAAATCAATGCTATAATGCATCCTGAACTTGATTTATTGAGGGCTTCCTGTAGGATTACTGATAAGTTTTTTTCCCAGGGTCATTTCCTTGTATTCCCAGACACAGACGAGTTTTTTTCTAAAAATTAAGTGTAAAAAATCCCTGAAGTGCATATATGTATCATTGGGTAATTGCAAGTTTTCAACTATTGCAAATCTATAATGACAGGAAGGACACAAATGATTAAAAATAAAATTTATTTAAATAAGAACAAAAAATACAATGAAAGAAAAAATATTCCAAAAGTGGATTGCATATTTTGTAAATATATTACATATCATATGTATACTCTTCTGATAAACATACACAAAAAGAAACTGAAAGACTTAAAGGTATTTGGATTACTTAACAGTATAATAAAAATATATTCTGAATGACAAACATTACCCTGAGATGAGCATTTTATTCAAAGTTAAAGAAATATTTTGCTGCCCTAACAGATATCATCAATACATCAAAAGACCAGTATAATCTTGAGTTTACTTAACATTATATATAAATTAGAACTATGAAAGAACTCACAAAAGTATTCCCAGAAACAATACTATTTGTATATTGAAGTCAGTAAATTATCTCCCCTTTAACATATTGAATCTGGATTATATACCTTTATGCACAGGAAAACCTATAAAGAATACACATATATATTTGATTTTTACTAGCATTCAAATAGGTTTTTTAATAGCAATTGAAATAAAAGTCATATGAACAATCAGAAAAATTAAGTAAAAGATACACTTTATTAATAAAATTGCATACTACTAAATGAAATTGTTTGTAATTTTGGCTTCCATCTCTTGTATTTTTATAGAAATACCAGTAGCCCTTTTCACAAAAAATCTTAAGTGTAAAGTTAATCTTATGGTAAAAATATTTAGTTGAATTGTTAAGGAATATTTTAGACTTATGATAAATTTTACACTTTTTTTGGTGAAAAGGGCTACAGGTACTTAATTAATTCAAGTCATTTCCACTCATAATTTATTCAACATTTTCTAAAGGGACATCTAGTGGCAAAAAAATGAAAAAAATCTAGAAAATTCTGACAACTTTTATGCAGTGTATTCTCAAACAAAATTCAAATCACATTTTCCTGAGACGAAAAAAAATATATGCACTATGTAAAACTACTTGCACATATATGTCACATGATAAACAAACACAACTGAGACGGCACAAAAAATATACAATCAAAAGCATTATTTTACAACTGAAAGACTTAGGGTCATACACAATATTTAAAGCACCATTCATAATAACATATGTGATGAATTATACAAAATCATAATATATTATGACATTATACAATAAATCTATACTCTATCTATACCAGAGATGGGGTCGATTACTTTAAAATGTAATCGATTAAATTACAATTACTTTGCTAATAAAATGTAATCGATTACATTACAATTACACCCTTTTTCATATGTAATCGATTACATTAGATTACTTTTCTTTAAAGTAATCAGGATTACTTTAGATTACTTATGATTACATTGTATATTGCAATATCAAAGTTTTTTTTATAATTTTTTATCCTCACATAAAAGCTAATTTTGGTGATTTTTTTAAAAGCCTTTATTATTCATCTTAATTAAAATAATTTATAGACAAGTACACTGTTACATGTGTAATTTGATAAAATATAGCTATTACAGACAAGTGCATGTCCTTTCTCTAAGTAAAAGATATAACTTTCTTATTTTTTACAAACTTTAACCAACTGCCTAATTAACAAAAAACCTGAACAAATAAGGAAAAAATAATTAAGTATAGTTTTATTGTCTGTTGGGACATAATTGACACATCCATTAATGTTTTTACAGGTGTTAATCACCACTTCCATTTTTTTAACAAACAATAGGTGAGCGTGGGTATTAAAATTTTATTGTCTTAACAACAATATCAATGAATATCAATAAAGTTTAAAAAAGTTGATTGTCATTATTTTGTTTGAAATTTTTTAATACTTGATCTAATTAATAATTATTGTCAGGTGAAAACACAAAGCCGCTTTGTAACTTAGGAAAGTATATACATTTCTCTTTAAATTAAGAAACAGTTTATTTTAATAAAATATATTTTGTACTAATGAAACTTCAGACGTCACCTTTTGTTTACTATGCATATTGTTTGTAATATTATTCCATATGTATACACTGTACATGTACTTGTTTGTACTGATGAGCCGTAATGCTCAAAGTTAATAAAGAATAAAGATTAGAAAGCACATATTATACACAAAACTTATGGAAAACAAAATTTATTCAATTTGTCAATAAATGAAATATGGTTTTAACTTCCATTTTGAATTAAAAAAAAAAAGTGAGCTCATATATTTATGTCGACCATCAAAGTAAAACTGGAACTAAATGTTTTCTGCATTTAAATTTCAATGTAGTTATGTGAAAATATTGGTTAAATTTATATGAAATTGGAGTTAACATCAGAAGTTTTCAATCAAGGAAAAAATGCTTTCAAGGCATATTCTTGTATCATAAGAGCTCAATCTCAAACAAAATATTGGAAAGGCAATTTCCTTTAGTAAACTGTTAACACAATAAAACACTTGGTTATACAAATTTGTTATACAGATGATACAATTTATCACATTAAACAAGGTCCCATCATTGTGTATACCAGTTTCATGATTTTTCATTCAAGCTTTACATTTTCTTATTTTCATATTGTCTATCAAAAACTATTTTCATATACACTGTATATACAAGATTTTGGTTATACAAATTTGTTATACAGATGATACAATTTATCACATTAAACAAGGTCCCATCATTGTGTATACCAGTTTCATGATTTTTCATTCAAGCTTTACATTTTCTTATTTTCATATTGTCTATCAAAAACTATTTTCATATACACTGTATATACAAGATTTGTAATCAGCAAGTAATCATATGAATGTAATCTTAAAGTAATCTAAAAGTAATCATGATTACACCTGTTTTTTTGCAATGTAATCGATTACATTATGATTACTTGTAATCAGAAATGGCATGATTACTGATTACATAGGATTACACTGCAAAATGTAATCGATTACAGCTGATTACGATTACTGATTACGATTACCCCATGCCTGATCTATACTGTATTCAAAAATATACAAGAAGTAAAATAAAGACATAAAATGGATATGATATATTACACCTCTATGGAGCCTTCATTGGTCATCTGGCTTCTATTTACAATAATGACTTCATGAGAACAAATTTTGACTGTAATTCAAATATAATACTGAAAAAAAACCACCAACATAGAACCATTTCAACAATGACAGTTCATGAAAGGTTTGTTAAAAAAACTTTATAGATCATAGACATGTTTCTGTTTACAAACATTATCTTGTTTCAATAGCTGAGGTCATGATAATGGTGATTGGGGTTAAACAACCAGAAGTTTTAAAGAAAATCATGAAAAGATGATCTTTCTAAAATTTGGTTAAAATTAAGCATTTAGTTCATTTACAATTTCTTTTATTTTGACATTTAAATTAAAAAATTTTTTAGAGTTATGTCCCCTATAGGGTGTTTAAAAATATATATTCACACATCTAGTTGATTCCTAGTTGTATCAATTAGTTTCAGAATCTGAAACAGCAAATGACTTGAAGTAGGATTAAAGTTTTTTTATTAATTTTAATTAAAATGTATGTTTAAACTCCGAAACAAGAGTTACATTTTTCATATTTTTTAATTAGTAACATATATGTCATATATAATCTTTGGCAAAACAATTACAAAACCACATTGGAAAATTACATTTACAGTTTTAGCTATTTTTAACTACATTCTTTGCTATAGACATTAGTTTCTCCATTTGACTGGTCAGCTCGGCTATCTTCCTGTCTTGACTGGCATTATGCTGGACTAGAAGCAGTATGTGATGATCTGGATCAGCTGTATAATGATCAGACATACAACGTCTTTTATCCTACACAATGAGAAAGGTATGTATTAGATAGTATTAAAATTAATTTTTATGTTATAAATCAACTTATTCAGTCAAAATTCAAATTGCTCTTTTCTGATGGTCACAAAACTTTCAGAAGCAACTACAAATGTATCATTCCATTTCAATTTCTATGATGAGACTAGTTGTCTAGGAGATTTAGTAGTATATATTTAACCAACAGCTATGACCACAAAAGGCAGCATTTCATGTTAAATAAGCTTATTTTTGAAGTATACAGGCAAAATTTGCTCACATGAATTTCACATCAATCTCACGTGAAATTCACATGAAAAATTTCACGTGAGATTCACCTCAATCGAGCTTATACATGAAACTCACGTGAAAATTTTCATGTGAATTTCACGTGAATTGAGATTCACATGATTCTGATGTGAAATTTTTCACATGAATTTCACGTGAAATTTACAAAAAAATTTGATATTTTTCATGGTTTTACTTAAATTTGAAAATTTATATGTTATTTGAATTACTCTATTTTAAAAATTCATGTGAATTTCACATGAAAAATTTCACTTTATTTTCATGTGAAATTCACATGAGTTTCACATGAGAATCATGTGAAACTCACAAAAATTGTTTTCACCTGAGTTTCACGTATAAGCTCGTTTGAGGTGAAATTGATGTGAATTTCACGTGAGATTCACATGAATTTAAATTCACGTGAAATTGATGTGAGTGAAATTTGCCTGTATTTATAAATACCCTGCTATCTAACTTGTGTAGACTTCTGTTGAAGTTAGTGGTCCATTACACAACTATTTTTAAAACTTCATGTAAAGTTAAGGGGAGAAATAAATTACTGTAAATTCAGAAATAATTGTGAGGCTTTTATTAATCTGAATAATGCGACTACTTGAGAATTAATTACAAATCTCATTATGATATCTAACATTTTTGTGCGTTCTCAATAATAAACATGTACAATTATTTCTGAATTTACACTAGTCCTTTTCCCTTTTGTGTTTGTATGATCTCAAAATGGACATTTGTTTCTACATGTTTATCTTTGTGGGTCTTTTTCTATCTCAAATGACTTGGTTGTAGGGGGCTCTTATTTTTTCCCTTATCATTAGCTAATCTACATGTATGTCATGTTTAAACATCAAGTCCTAAGATTTTCATTTTTTGAATATTTTTTTAATAGATGTTACTTTCCTTTTTTGGTGTTAGAATTGCATTATATCCTATATATGTATGATACATTTATCTGCACTACATAGTTAAACAATAGAGTGAAGAGACACCAAGCAACAGTGCATCCAAAATTGTGAGTGTCTATTTCTTCACTTTAAGAAATCTGTCCCATGATATAGTTTCAATGCATTATTTCAGGGACTACTACCCAAAACAATTACCACCAGGTTCCAGACTTTTGTAAATGTTTTCACAAAAGTTTGTTTTGAAAAATCTAAATGAAAATAGTTATAAATACCTGAAACTGACATCCATATGAAGCATATTTACAGGGGATGATTGTTTGTGGACAGTCTCCAGTGTTTACATCTATATGTGAGGAAATATCTTTACGTTTTATCCCTGTCTGACCACACAATGTACACTGTACAGGGAAGTGTTCACACATTAATACCTGATGTTTCTACAAATAAACAAATATAAAAGTGATATATAAGCAATTTGTTTTTCTTTCTGAGTGTTATCTTTTGAAACATACCATATTTTACCAAACTTGGTGCGATAATGCACCATTGGATCAGATAGACTAAAGGTCAAGTTCAATATCATTATTCATAGACTGAAACTTTGGTTTCTACATGTTGGTTTTTTTTAACCATTTGCTAAACTTTAACCAAATTTGACTAGCTATGCCTCATGCGATGACAAACACCCCTTTTGATTTTGAGGTCTCTAGGTCAAATATTTGGAACTTTTATGTTTTCTTTTGAACTGTTTTTCCAACCTTTACCAAAACAAGCTAGAGAATTCCACATGGAAAGAAGAAAATACAATTTTCAATATTAAGTCAAAAGGTCACAGAAACTATAATATATACACTGAAAATTAGGAAAATATTTTGTCTTGTGAGAAATTCTTTTAAGCCATAACCTTGACTGTTTTTTTCTAATACTAACAGAATGCCTAGTTGATGTGTGGTATATACTTACTGTTAAATCTGCATAGAATATTTGTTCATCACAGTGTTCACAGTTAACAGGTCTTTGGTGACAAACTTGTTTGTGATCGTCATGTTCCAGTCGCTTTACTCTTGTTCCACAACCATAAACACAGTTTTCTTGGCTATATGAACAGGAACCTATATGAGTCTATAAAAAAATTAACACATTTTTCGTCAACAAAGATTTTTTTCATTTTTATAACTTGATTTATAGGACTTTCAAGAAAAGCTGTCTAATTTGTAAGAAACAATACTGGTTTATTTCAGGCATATTACAGAAGAGTATAATTATTGAAAATTCTATTGACATTTTATCAATTCAGCTAACTCATATTTGAATAGGGATAAATAAATTATAAGTTTGATAATCAATTACATATTGTTTTCAAGAAAAAAAATCTAATGCATATTTTAGATTTTCATTTGAGCCCTTTACCAGATAATTCTTGGTCAATGTCACAGGAAAATCGTTCAAGATACAAGGCAATTTAAAAATCATTTAGTGCTCTTTCACTATAAATAGATATGTATATATTTAAAATCCAAAAAATGAAGAAAGCAAATATTCTTTTACTATTATAATTTTCCTGATGAAATAAAATCTATAAAATATATCTTGCAAATATTTATTATCTCCCTTTGAACTGGATTTAGACAGCTTGAACCAAAAAAAATTTGGTCAATTTCCCCCTGAAATTGATTACCTATATGTAAGTACTTTAGAACGAACAAAATAAAGCTGTTTTACTCAAAGCTCCAACTTAGTATCTAGTACATATAATCAGAAAGTTAATAAAACACAAAGTATGCATAATTACCTGATAATCCCGAAGTTCACCCTTCCAATTGCATCCAATGTTATGATTATTACATTTAACTCTTAGTGATAAAACTTCTCTTTTGAAAGCATTGTCTTCAAACAACTGAAAAATTAATAAAAAAAACATTAGGGATCTATATATCTTTCTAATAAATCTATCCATATAAAAAATAAAGCATCTTTTGGTAATCATGCATCTAAACACTCTGAAATATCTGAAGCACATGTCAGCACAATGGAATAAACACACTTGATGCCATCCAAGAAAACAAATCTTTTTTAGGAATTCTCATAATTTTCCAACATGATCCTAAAAATGCAAGTTTAGTCTTTTGAAATGACTTGTGAATCATTGGCTGTTTTTGCTTATTTTACTTTACTTTTTAATGACTTAAGGATGTTTTCTACTCCGTTAAAAATTACAAGCTTTTTAAAATACTGTTATAAATTGACACTTTATAAATAAATAAACTAAAAAATAAGAAAAAAGTGAGGGGTCAATGTGCATGTTTTTGAGATATAAGCCATTCAAATTTGGTGGGAAATATTTCTCTGTAGACTTTTCATACATTTAACATGGACACCCTTTTTGTTTCAAAAATTATGAAAAATTTATATGATTTTCAAATATTGCTTTTTTAACTATATGTAATAAAATTATGAAAAGAAAAGTAGGGGTTAGCGAGGAAACGAGGAATTTTTTTTGTTATTGCACTTCATTTAAATAGATAAAACCAGAGGATTCAGGATATCTGGCAAAAATTCAAAGCAAACATCCTTAAAGTCCGAAACTCTTGACATATAATACTTACATCTGCAGTAACACTGAAAAACTTTTTGTCAACTGGACACCTTGACATCCCAAATCTCCAAGATCCTCTGAAAATTAAATATATTGGATAAGATGTTAAGTAAATAATTAAAAAATCTATAACTATTTTCATGTACATGTACTGTGAATTTCCAATGACAAAAATCAAGGTCATATAGCAAAATGCAGTAATATGTTCACAGAATCATCTTGAAGAGAAAATTTGTCTTTAGATCAAATATATGTTGATGGTCAAAGCTCAGTAAAAAATTTGTCAGAGGAATAAACTTTTGTGTATTAATTTATTTTTTAAGGTACCATTTTTTCGTGAATTGGGGACAACTATTTATAAAAGAAAGGATATTCAGTCATAAGAAGACTAACAAATTCAGTAATATGACCATTAGCTGGCAATTTTGGTCATTAGGTCAAAGCTGAATAGAAAAGGTCAATATAAGCTATAATCAGGTTATCTTAGTAATATCTGCACTCAAATCTTTCCAATATTTGTGAAAAAGTCAATTTTTTGTTAAAATCTATCAATGAACACTATTCTGGTTAACACAGCTGCTACATCTATACAGATAAGAAAACTTTTAAATCTCTTTATTTGAACTAAAGATTTGGTTCAAATAGTCATAAAACAGTGATCAAAGATTTACAATAAATGAAATAATGATCTAGCTATGAACAGCTATAAACACTTAGAAAACACAAATGAGTAAAAGTTCCCATTAGACATGCAGTAATGTGTCATTATTAATATTAATTATGAACTGATTTTTACCTGAAAAATAGTTATTTTTTACTTACAATTTATGATAAAAGTGTTCTATGAAGCAGGTAGCTGATAAAACTAGAGGCTCTCAAGAGCCTGTATTGCTCACCTTACTCTACCTGTGTTTTTGAAATCATATGAAAAAAAGATAAAATTTGGCTACAAAGTAACAACACTTGGCCAGCACCTCATTAGGAAAGGAACATTAATTCTAGATTTGGTTTCATTCAATTCAGTCTGGTTCTCTAAAAGATGAAATTTGTACACATTTCCAATAGAATCCTATGTTAAACTAAGCCCCCCCCCCCCTGGCTGCCATCTTGGATGATGGATCAGCTAGAATGTAACAACACTTGGTCAGCATCTCATCAGGAACATTCATACTATGTTTGATTTCATTCCATTCCATAGTTCCTAAAAGAAGAAATTTGTATATATTTCCCATAGGGTCCTATGTTAAACTACATCCCCCGCTGGCGACCATCTTGGATGATGGATCAGCTACAAAGTAACAAAACTTGGTCAGCATCTCATAAGGAACATTCATACTAGGTTTGGTTTCATTCCAGTCAGTGGTTCTCTAAAAGAAGTTATTTGTATGCATTTACCATAGGGTCCTATGTTAACCCTAGTACTGCAGGACGTCGATATAGTGACGACCTGTATAACTTTACTACACTGCCAGTCGTCGATATATTGATAACTTCTGGTAATTTCATTCATTGCAGGTCGTCGCTATATTGACTTTCTATACAATGTAAAGGTTTCGAGATCTAGCCATTCAAATCAGGCAGGCAGCTATTCTTATTTTTAGTCAATATTACGTCAGAAGAAGGATTTCTCCGTAGAAAAATGTTTTCATTGGCTGCTTCCAGCATTCCATTCTTAATCTATTTTGATGACAAAATTGACCCCGTAGTTTGTTTACATTCGAGTTTGAAACAATTGATTGATTGTTGGTTGCTTTACGCCGCATTAGCACAAAAAGGCTATATCGCGGTGAAGTTTGAAACAATGGAAGTTGTCAAAGAAGTAGCGGACGGAGATGCGTTTTTGTAGCAAGTAGACCCTGAAAATCGTGATTGTGTTGAAGAAATAATTCTAAAAATGATGATTGTAATAAAGATTTTTATGTTTTGATGAGGATGATCTAGAAAATGATGAAAAAATAGCGACGTTTAACACGTGGAAGGAAACCTGGATACACGTGGTCTCGCTTTTGTTGCTGTAAAGAAGTTAAAACTCTGCAAAATCCAGTGATGATAGATTTCTTTAGTTTAATTATTGATTAAAATTTAAACTGATACATTTTTGGAAAACAACTTGGCACAGTGAGATGCAGAGGCTAATTAGCATCATGGCACTGCAGTGAACTGATAATCTATTTATAGCTGGCAGTACTAGGGTTAAACTAAGTCCCCACTGGTGGCCATCTTGGATGATGGATAGGCAACAAATTAACAACACTTGGTCAAAACCTCATAAGGCACATTCATGCCATGTTTGGTTTCATTCCATTCAGTGGTTCTCTAAAAGAAGTCATTTGTATGCATTTCCCTTAGGGTCCTATGTTAAACTAAGTCCCCCACTGCCGGCCATCTTGGATGATTGATCGGCTACAAAGTAACAACACTTGGTCTGCACCTCATAAGGAACATTCATGTCATGTTTGATTTCATTCCAATCAGTGGTTCTCTAGAAGAAGTCAGTTGTATGCATTTCCCATAGGATCTTATGTTAAACTAAGTCCCCCGCTGGCGACCATCTTGGATGATGGATTGGCTACAAAGTAACAACACTCGGTCAAAACCTCATAAGGAACATTCATGCCATGTTTGGCTTCATTCCATCCAGTGGTTCTCTAAAAGAAGTCATTTGTATGCATTTCCCATAGGGTCCTATGTTAAACTAAGTCCCCTGCTGGTGGCCATCTTGGATGATGGATCGGCTACAAAGTAACAACACTTGGTCAGCACCTCATAAGGAACATCCATGCCATGTTTGGTTTCATTCCATTCAGTGGTTCTCAAGAAGAAGTTCAAAATGTAAAAAGTTAACATCGACGACGCCGGACGCCAAGTGATGAGAAAAGCTCACTTGGCCCTTTGGACCAGGTGAGCTAAAAAAAACAACATTTTAAAGCTGACTTTGTGTTATGGCCTATGGTCATTGTTGAAGGCTGTACAGTGTCCTATAGTTGTTCATTTATGTGTCATTTGGTCTGTTGTGGAAAGTTGTTACATTGGCAATCAAACCACATCTCCATTTTTATATTATCATTATAGTATGAGTTTAAAGAAATATTACCTGACCAGCCCTCCAAGACAGAGTTTACAGAAGCGATGACCACATGATGTCTGGACAGGATCCCAAAGGACGGCCAGACAGATAGGACAGATATACTTCCTGTCAATCTCCTCCTCAAAGTCTATATCATCTGGTCGACCTGACATCTAAAATTTAAAAAAACATAGTGAAATATAGCTTTCTTTTTTTTCCTTTTCTAAGTTAAAACATCTTGATTATTAATTTTTCCCTTTTATTGTTCATTAAATCTATAGTTTTTAAGAAATTATTTTATCAAACCTTTTCTACTATATCTGGTATTAAAATAACAACAAAAAAAGAAGGCAAAGAACATACCTTGTTTAATATATCCTATATAATAATCATGAACTATTTAATTTTCTGATTCAAAATAAAACCATAACCATTTAAACTTGATTGTGAAGTATAATTATATATATATATATTGTCTTTCTAATTGGAGTAATCATAAATGCTGTCTAAGGTAAAGAGAAGCTATGCATAGTGTCAATTTAATTAATATCACTCAATTCATATCACAAAATTATGACACCTTAGTTAGGTGGTTAATGAATTTCTGGCACATGTATTGAAATTATGAATTTAGATTGTAAATAAGATGTCATATTATGAGATGTTAAAACAAAATCTGTCAAAAATGGGTTGGGTCAAGTTTTATACTTGATTTCTCTCTGAGTTTTGTTGAGTTGCTGTCTCAATGATGATAAACTCATACATCTACTAACATGTCACTGGCATTAATCATAAAAAGTATTTATTATCTGCATTGAATTTCATAGTTATACAGATTGGAAAGAGTTACCCAAACAAGATATATAGAATCCCATTCCAATATACTACCCAAAATGGGATATATGCATTTACTTGCATAAAAAATATTTTTGAATTGAAGGGAAATCCAAAAATTTGCTATAATCAAAAGTTTAACCATTGTCCGAAACATTTTTCACTATTTTTGCCAAACTAACAAAAATTCTTTTGCACTGAAAATTTATTTCTCCAATGATTTAGGGTATTAATCCTATCCAGTTGAATGAATGAATGAATTCTTTATTTGCAAAGCAGTAGTTACATGCTATAGCAACACAAACATATTTACATAGTTATATAGTTGCTTTATCTATCCTGGGACATAGTTATATGTTATTACAATGGTCTCAAATCTATCACATCTGCATCTACATAGATACAAGAAGATGTGGGATGCAGTTGTTGGATGATCAATGCATTTGAATTTGGACATGTAGTTGGAACCCCCCACCCCCTTTTGTCCTGGGTTAGGAACTCCCCCTTTATAAATTGGCTGAATCTGCCCCTGGGGATGAGTGCCAATAAGATAACTCTCCATCCAATCACAAATTGTAAAAGTAAACCATCATATGTCAAAGTACGTCTTCAACACAGAGCCTTAGCTCACATGGAACAACAAGCTTAAAAGGACTCAACTTCACTATGTCAAGAATACATGAAGGTACATGCTAGGGATTTTTTTTAAATCTGAACATATTTACAAGAAATTTCAAAACTTTTTTTCATTTTTTCTTCTTCATATAGATAAAAAAAAGTTTTGGACGTAGCAATATAATAAAAGATAAAATGTACACTTTCTGTAAGACCATAAACAAATCAACTGATTTTAATGCATCACTTTCAATTTTTTCCAAAAAAGTTGCTAATGATAATTATTTGAGCTGTAAGAATATTTTGACCATATTGAAAGCTATCAGTAGGAGAAAATGACTTTTTCACACTTGACGGAAAAGCCGCACACTAACAATTCTCAAGTGGCAGATCCAGAACTTTTCAATTAAGGGGGGGGGGGACTGACTGACCTAAGGGGGGTCCACTCAAGTCATACTTCAGTGATTCCCTATATAATCAACCAAATTTTCCCCACAAAATGGGGAACCAGACCCCCCTGGATCTGCCTATGCCCTCATTACAGTCAGCAGGGGCTTATCCAGCCATTTAAAAAGGGGGATCCCAAACCAGGACAAAAAAAGGGGGGGCAAACTATATGTCCCCATTCAAATGCAATGATCGTCCAAAAAAAAGAGGGTGTTCCAACCCCTGGATCCGCCACTGGTCAAAGACATATGTGTACACATATTTCTCTGTTACAGTCTACAACATGAGAGCTTGTATATACATGTAGACTGACTGTCTCAGTCTGTTTGTAATTATAAGGTTTAAGCCACAATGTAGGTAGATTATATCTACTTTTGTCCATAATAGTTCAATATTAAATATTCAGTATCGTATATCTTCTGACGAACAGGCGACAAACTTTGACTGTTCAGTGTTGAATAATCGAGTACACTTATTCGTTTGTTTACCTTATTCAGCTGTTCAGAAAACCCGCGCTAATGGACTTCCTGTATTGCGCAATGACAGTTTTCAGCGGGAAATTTAAAAACTCGACAATCATTTCGGTCTAGATCCTTGGACTCACTGTTATATTCTAAGTTAACATATTATGTTCCAGCGAGAAAGTAGGATATTAATTTAAGACCCCTCCCCATTTAAAAATATTAGAATTAGCAGATGGCATGATCTTTTGAGTTATTTCACAGGCACTTGTCTCAGAATAACCCCCCCCCCCCCCCCCCAACATATACCTTAATATAACACAAGGTGCTTAACTCGCATTTAAAAAAAATATAGTATATTAAGGCTGGGACTATTATACTAATAGTATAGTTAGTATATAGTCCAAGATTAAGGTATTATATAGGATTTTTTTCTGAACCAAGTGCGGCCCTGTGATATAAACGTGTGACAGTTTGTTTTTCATCAAACAATACATCATGGCATGTGACTTAGCTGACACATGAAAAAAAAATCTCATCAGAAAGCAATAAATGTCACACGCATATATATATATATTTGCTTTGAAAACGTCAATTTAAACTGGTAGTACTTGGGACCAAGTTTTGATTTTGCATTTCATGCATATTCGATCACTTTGAGGCAAACAATAGAACTGAGGAAAGGGTTTTAGAACCTATAACTTATGCATTTCTAAATCGAAAATTTGAAAGAAAAAAGTACCATTTAAAAACTGATGACGAAATTATTCGTCAAAAACTAGTATGAATCAGGTCTTTGATTTCTGGTTAAAATTATTTCACATTTGGGCATTCCTTTTATATAGCTTATAATACAGTATCGTTTGCTCATTGTTATAGACCAGACGATTGGGGTATGATAAATTGATTGTCAATGAGGCAAATATCGCATTTGATACAATAACGAGTAGAAAACACACAGACAACTTGATAACAACAGCTACAGGTCCTTACTTTAAAGGCGCATTGAGTGTCAAGTTCATGTTCCCCGATTATACTCAAATTCTCATAATTTTATTTCATTTATAACACACTAAAACGTTTAAACATCAATTAACAATGTACGGGATCGGGACTCGACAATATGTATCTACATTTCGTGTTTATTGTTTTTAGACTTCATCTTATTAACCATCAAGATGACGTACGAAAACTGCCGACGTTCAT
Organism: Mytilus edulis; assembly: GCA_019925275.1. Classification (NCBI taxonomy): domain Eukaryota; kingdom Metazoa; phylum Mollusca; class Bivalvia; order Mytilida; family Mytilidae; genus Mytilus; species Mytilus edulis. Next base: position 89,280,053 of record CM034356.1, on the reverse strand, counting down.
ATAACCAGACATAAACATAAGTAGGAATAGAAAGAGAGCACGTGCAATTATATTTTTTCTAGGTCTGTTCGATTTCATATTATGGGTTAAAGGCATTTTTATCATCGTTTTTACTTGTAACAGAATGATATTTTTTTGTGTGGATCAAATCAGTCAACCGAATGGTTTACCATTGTATGACTTTCACTGATGGCAATATTTTCCTTTTCAATAGCTGAATACATGCGGATTCCATGACATGACGAATGCGGATTGAATGAGGTTGAAATATTCACTTGCAAGTGAATAATTCATCCGCGATGTTTATTTGCTAATATTGACAAAACTAAACAAAATTGGCTGCTAAAAGCGTCTGACCTTCGTAGTTTACTCTATTACTTTCATTAATGATTGAATAAAAAAAAAATCTCGTAGCCAATGCCTGTTCAAACACAAGGTAAACGAGTTTATTCCGCAATCTGCCAACCATTATACAAATAACAGGTACATGAAAAAATGTTTGCTTTATTTGTACTTGTAATGGAGAAGGTTGACCGCTCACATTCATGTTTAACCCTGTCACATATATGTACAATATATGTACATCGTCAGAAAATTTACAATTTTATTTGTACTCGCCACGGTACATTGTACATATGTGCCAGGGTTAAACATGTATGTCAGTTCGGTCAATCCTCTTCATTCTTGGAACAGTGATGTAACAGCACACCTTATAACTGCAAACAAAAAGGAAAGGGCATGACTCGTTAGATCAAGGCAAAACCGCTGATAATAACAAACAACAATAAAAAACAAAACAAAACAAAAAACGAAAAACACATTAAAAAAGGGCTAACTCCTTCCCCTAAAATATCGAGGCTAAGTGTACTGTATCTAGTATAATGTTTAGTAAAGAGTAGAAATCCTCGACTTAATCATTTACCAATTATGCATGGCTATTGGGATTATCTCATAGCTATGCGTCCTTAAATACTTTTTTACTCACAATTAGTTCCTAGTATTGACAATCTAATTAAAAACCGATCTCTTGAATCGCTCCCGTTTTCTGATGTGTCGCGTGGGAGCGACATATCAGAAAACGGGAGCGATGAGAGGTCGGTTTTTAATTAGATTGTAGTATTGACAGTGGAGCACTTTGGAGCTCTTCAACTCAATGCCAACCAGACAAAATTGAAAGATGGTGTACAACAAGCCACTGCAAGATCTCTCTTGCTTTTGATACTGTCAATAATTTATCCTTTAATGAATATCTAAAAATAAAATTGACCAAAATAGGGAATATGTCAAAGAGACAATAAGCCGGCCAAAGAGCAGAAAACAGCCGAAAACCGCCAATGGGTCTTCAAAACAGCGAGAAAATCCCGCAGCGGTAGATGGGCTTCATCTGTCCCCTAAATAAAAAAAAGTGTGCTAGTTCAGTCAAAATGGACGTCATATACTAATATAATATTAGTTACATAGTGTGCTAGTGACCTAATACGGTATATATGGGGTCAGTAAATTCCATATGGGGTGAGAGCGGAGCTCGAATCCCCATATGGAATTTACTGACCCCATATATACCGTATTACGTCACTAGCACACTATGTTACGAATTTATCTTACCGACTATCTGAACGTGTGAAATTAAGACTAGTGATTATCAAAATGAGCAAGTCTTCAATACTGTTAGCATTAAGAAAATACTTCCATTGATCCTACAAAAACAGATGCCAACAATAACGATTTGTAAGGTTTAAATGTGTTTTATGAATTTATTTCAATCTTAATCATCAATTTCTTCGTCTGTTGGAACTTTTAAGATTTTTTCTCAGTACAGTTTTGTTTTCATAAAGGGACATAACACCATTACTAATCGTGTATGAAATAAGCCCCGCCTCCTTTTTACCTAATATGGAATATAA